>KQ479114.1:324232-590116 GCA_000331835.2 Trichoderma hamatum GD12
ATGTTAGAGTCATGTTTTTTTTTTTTTTTTTAAATCTCCCTCTGCCCAATTTTTGTGCGGATATTGGATGTATAATTCGGAGAGTTGTAGTAGTCAAAGGAATTGAGGGTATCAAAACGAGAAAGCTGAGTTGTTATGACTTTGTGATAATTCCCTTCTTACGAATATGCGCATAAATAAAAGAAGGAAAAATAAGAAACTGGCAGTAGCAGTGATGCAAGTGATTGATCCATATCATGTTTTACAGAGTAGACGACTGCATGTACCTTTGTGGCTTTTCTGTTGGTTATAGAACAATGGGAAGGCCAACGGAGACAATAGCTATTTGAGAATCAGGCGTTCAGATTTATTTTATGTATAGCAAGTTCACTGCATTTAGGTACAAACCTTATAAACCATCTTCTCTCTGCCCAAGTTTAAACTTTAAGACCCAGGAGAATTATTCCTCGAGGGTGTTGCTAGAATTTGCAACTTGGAGCTCGGAAGAATTTGGAGGCTTAAAGTAGCAGTGATTGGTAGTGGCGCTGTTTGCCGCCACGGGCGTCGAAAATGCATATATTATATACTACGGTAAGGACTACAACCACGTGCTCAATCCCCCCGTCTCCCCTTCTTTTTTTTTTTTTTTTTTTTTTTTTTTTTCATTTTCTTCATCTATAATATCTTCACGTCTATTCCATAACTAAATTAATGACTTCGGCCTCGTATGTAAAATATATTCTACGGCCGCCACTGGATAGTCTTGTGCTTTTGCGGCGATCGTGGCTTGTTTATTTTTAGAACATCTTGTCGGTCTTCTAGATCTTTCCACCTTGTTTCATGGGCGTGTTACAGCTTGGCAGAAATTCCGTGAAGAGATCATCAATGCCTAATGTGAGATAAGGTGGCATCCATAATTTCGGAAACCCCATTCAAAGCCTTCAGCTCTGGCATGTCTTACTTCGTGCTTCCCCTTTCCTAGTCTCAACCTTTGAAATACTTTTTAAATAGTGCTTTGCTCGTAATTATGTCCAAGAGTCGCCTAACGTCTTCAATCTTCTTGGTAAACTTAATGAGGATTCGTTTGGATAGAAGAGGTTACAGTCCTATATTTCTGTCCGGTCCCTTGGGGCGACTTGATAGGCCTCACCATCAGATACGGTAACTGAATCATCTTTGCGGCATACTCTTTTCATGGGATTTCAGCAGTTATAAGCTAAACCCTAGAAAAAAGGCGGCGCTCGCTCTAGCCAAAGTCCTAAATGCTATTTTTCTGTTTCAATTATACAGTAAGTATGTACTTGGATCAGTACATAGTGAAAACGTAATATACCTAGTAAATCAACCTACATCGCAAATATAGTAATTCTACTCCTTATATAGTGGAGAATGCATAGGTCGAATAAGCAACCTCTACTAGAGTCGATCAGACTCTTTCCAACATACGGTTAAACTCTTGTAAATCTTCCTCAGGCGAAAGCACTCTAACTCTCTTGGCATCGCTAATGCGCTTCATATCTCTTCCCGCTTTCGGTTTCTGCTATGCTTCTCTTTTATAGGCTTCTCTTTTATAGGCTTCTCTTTTATAGGCTTCTCATTGAAAGGCTTCCATGCTTCATCTGCAAGAGCATCTGCAGCATTTGGGCGGTCTTGTGGATTCCATGCTAACATTCGATATAATAGCTTAGCAAGTGGCTCCTTAATGTACCCCTGTTGAGTCTGGCTATCAATTGTTTCTTTCAAAGTTTCATACGATCGGTCGTTTATTTTTGTGTCCTTTGGCGGAAGTACAAAAGCATACATCCATGAAGCTGCAAGAGCCCAAATGTCAAGTTTCGTTTTGTCCAGTTTCGTTTTATCCAGCTTCGTCTTGTCCAAGTTTTGACCTTCCTTACGTTTCCATTCTTCAGGTGGGACGCAGATACTTGCGCGTAGTGTCTTCTTTTGCATATCGAGGGAAATACTCGCTTTCCCGGGACGGAATTGGCCCTCCGCTATGGATTCGGATTCAGTTGAAGATCATTATTTTGGTGGTCTTGTTTGTTTTCATTTTTGCCTTTCTTGAGAGGCTGCCGCTGCTTTTTTCGAGATGGTCTTGTGTCACCTCTTCTGAGGCGTTTACGAGAAAGTAATCTTGGTGTATTGAGTGTGGAGCCAACGCTCGGAAATCTCCATTCGTCGCTTTCGGTCATGTCTTCATTAGTCGCATCTCTATCAGAGGGTTTCGGGCTTGGTAGTGGGTTTTGGTGGTCGGCGGGTGTGTCGCTATCGTATTCCTCATGGATTCGCCAGGCTTTATGGTGTGATTCGATATAAAACTGCTCCAGCGGGTTTGGCTCTTCTTGGCATGGATTGTATCCGATACTTGGCCACGACTCCAAGCTCATATTTGGTGATTCAGGACTAGAGCTTCTCCTCGCCCGTTTGGTATCTGGTTCCTCGGACGCATCGGACTGAGAATCCAATACCCTCTTGCGTTTCCCGAATAGTTTGGGATTCGCCAGCGATAAGACCGGCGTGTATGGCGCACGAACTTCGGAGGTGGGAGTTTGGACGTTGCGCATAATTGGGCGATGTAACTTCGCCCTTTTATTCTCAGGCAAATGCGAGTCGTTGGATTTTCGCTTCGGCATATTCTAGGTAGATAAAGCACTATTTAATGCTAGGGCGATGTATGTTGTGAGATGCCGTGAAAAATGTCGTTGCGATATGAACGTCGTCTGCTATGTTGAAGCTAACCAGTCGTTGATCAAGGAGATGATTCGAGATGCTGGTAGTTACGTGATGGTAAAATATCGGCTGAAAGCAATTCTATTACCGAGCATAAACATTACCAAGGGGTGTGAAGAAAAATAGGGAATTCGCAGATGATCAGCACACAAGTTTCAACTAAATTCATTTTATATATAGCAAGTTCACTAGCATTTAGGTATATAACCATATAAACCATTTTCTCTCTACTCATTTTTAACCTTTAACCCCCAGGAGAAATTGTTCCTCGAGGGTATTGCTAGAATTTGCATCCTAGACTTAAAGTAGCAGTGATTGGTAGCGATGCTATTTCCCGCCACGGACATGGAAAATGCATATATTCTATACCACGGTTGAGACCAGAATGTTTTTGCCTTATACTATTACCTTGTATAAATTTTATAGCAAAAGTAATATTTATTATATGCATGTAGTGCAATACTCCTCCCTTGGAGACTATTACCCACTATATACAAATGTCTATAGTTTCCCAGTAAAATTCATCAGTTAATATCGCATTGACTACCTCGAAACGTATTTCAACTCGTCCAAAATAAATCAGTGCATTAATATAAACATGATCCTTTGCTTTGATCCACACACAAGAGTCCCAGCACATATACGTAAACGCGCCGCTGTCTATGTCGTCGATATAGTCGTCTTATATCGTGAAATGCGAATGGTAGACTATTTATCGACCTAATGAGCCTTCAATAATAGTATATCTTAGTTTTCCATTTTTACATGTTCTACTTAAATAATCCATATAATCCATAGGAAGCGTATTAAACAAGCTGAGCGTTTACTGGGCAAATATAGTCCATCGCAGCAAAGCAATTATTATTCATGGGTTATAGAACATGTTACGGATTCACGGACAAGTTAACACCGTGATTAAAGTATATTTTTTCCCCTTGAGGCACAAATTCAAGCATCAGGACCCCTAGTATATTCATTCACTGGGCAACTAACGGCGGTGAAAGTCAAGGGAGACTTTAAACTGGACGGATATCTTAGATACACATGACTTGCAGCTAACATGTCGCCATTTCAAGAGCCTCGCATCTCACAATACAAGTAATGTGACACAGGACTAGCAGCCCTTTCGGAAGGACGTGTGTCCACATCGGAGCCTTCAGCAGGCCATGCGATGCCGTAGGATTCAGTCACTGGCCAATGCGCCCGCCGAGCTTCCGCGGAAAAGCGCCGCAACGGGAATCGCCGGGCTGACAGCCCAAACGATGATTGTACGATACGTCGGGGAGCAACTTTGCGCTCGTCTCACCACACGTCGCGATCCTCTCTGGGGTTCACAGTTTGCGGAAGGATGGTGATGCTATGCGGGCCTACGAAGTAAGCCGATATGGAAGCTGCACGATACCGGTCCCGTCACGTCCCGGTGCGGAGTCATCCACTAGCTGTCCATCCCGTCGATCTTCGTGGTTGGGGTCCGTTGGGACGGGCGCAAAAGGATGAGATCCTTTGATGGATGAGGAGGCTAATTCATGTTCTGTACGCACCGAGATGCCGGATGGCGACTTGTACGGTCTAGCAACTCTCTGCGGTTGTATATCGCCACGGGTGAGCCTATTGGTCTCACATTTGCTGTGTCTTTGGCCACCGCAACTTGGCGGCTACGAATGAAATGCTGATTACTATGCAGATTTGTTCATCTGGCAATGCCGGGGATATCTTGATCAACTGCCGCTGTCCCTGCTTATAGCTAACGCAGAGTCGGAGCTCCCCTGGCATGCAGCTGTGGGCCGGGGCCTTATCAAGAATATGGCCAAATATATTCCGCGGAATTTGAATCTCTCATTGGTAGGTTCGGCTCAGATTGGGGCGTCGATGTGGTTGCAACAGTGTAACTCGTTTGTTAGTCTTGAGAAGAAATATGCAGTCAGCATTAGCTCTTCAGGCAGGTAGATAGACAAGAGAGAGAGAGAGCAGGAGAAATAGCCAACACCCAAGCCCTGCAGCGTAACACTGCTAGTGCTACTGCAGCGCTGTGTCTTTGGCTAGGAAAGAATGTGACTATCATGCATTGTGTCCTTGGACATGCCCCAACAGGCACTCTGGGCTCTCGCGCATCTCCGCTGTGAGAAAGAGGCGAGATGCTATGTCGCAAGCCGGTCTTTGCTACTAGGAAGTACATGCAGCCAGGATACCCAAAAAGCATGAAAGTACACGTAATTTTTGCTCCATTTCCCCTCGAATCAGCTGCCAAGTGCGAGCAAGCTGTGCTAATGCAGCGCCATCGTCACTGAATGGCTCAAGCTACCTACAGAATATATACGAGGCGAGTGGCATGAGCACTCCGAATGCTACATACTCTAAGCGCAATGCTATAATGGCCATCATGGCACTACGAGGGCGGGCCAAAGCGATTGAGATAAGCGACAAAAGAGTCACGCCTAGCCAGTCCTAAGCCTTCAACTTCGTCAGTGGCTGGCTCCTAATTGCTACAAGGGCCACATGAGAGACCGCGCTTTTTCGCTTGCTGCCTACCAGCCGCTTTCTTTGCACGAAGAATGCGGAGTAGCGCCTATTGTGCTGAAGAAGCGAGGCGAGCTGGGATTCCAACGCAATAGTGCCAGCAGTAGTTGGAATTACCAACGGCCGGCAGTGTTAGCGCAAGCCCGTAATCAGGGCGAAACGAAACGAGAACAACTGTCACGAGTCTTTCTTGATTCTAGCTCGCTCCGGTTCGTTTCGTGGCCTGCCTCCAGCTCCCGGATTCCGCTGCTGATTGGGGGCCGTCCAAAACGCCACGAGGTCGGGCTGGAGGCCAACCCGGCTCGGGACTTGGCTTGGGGGCCTGGCGAGCGGTGGATCTGCGAATCTGCGAATCCGAGACGTGGTCATTGGAGCAATTAATCAAGGAACGACTGCTCCGTAACATGCCTTGTGCGCATGAGAATGCTTGCTTTTGAAGTGTTTGCCTCGTCAAGCCCTGGCATCTGTCAATCAGCCTCGCCGCCTCAAAGGATCACGTTTGGGGCGACAGAGCCGTGCCAGAGCGTCATAGCTGGGGCTAGCTTCAGAGCGGAAGCAGCAACAAAAGCACAATCAATCAAGACAAAGATTGAAGGCGCCATACTTTGTAGCGGGTGGCTGCTGGTCGGTGCCGCAGCCCGCGTCGATGAGATGCCCGCCAGTGTGAGCTGTGGCGGGCAGTTACTGTTTGGCAACATCTCATGATGCCGAGTGTCGGATAACACGTCGTTCCGGCCGGCTCCATGACACGCTGTTTTTCTTTGGGCAAAACTGAAATCTAACTTGAGACGACGAATGTTATTACTACATGGCGAAAAGACCCTGATACGCCTACTGTAGATTGTCGTTGTACCATGATCCTTGGCGCGTGGAGCAAATGGGCGCCGCATGAATACTAGTTTCCTGGCTAGCAGTTTTGTCTCGTCTCTCGTCTTGCTTGCAGAGGTCAACAGCCCTGTTGCTTGAGTCAGGTCCTTCTCAACGGTCGTGTTAGCGAATCTATTACCCCGAGCTGCAAACTCCATATGTGTCCAGCTAAACAATTTTTCTTCTCTTTTCTTATCTCTTACGGAGTCATTCTATACCTATTAGACATCACCATCCCCATCGCCGGCTCTCCGCATAGCGTTAGTAGCGCAGGTTCCTGGTACTATCAAGGTTGCCACTTTGGGCAGTCTTGGCTCGACTGGCTGATGCACCTTTCCGGCGTGCTTCTGCTAGTAAAGTTCTGTAAATCATCCATTATTTATAGAATACTCCGAGCTCCGTATACTGTAGGAATGCGGATGCTAACGGAGTGGAGGCGTAACGTGAAGGAGTTTTGACAATTATTAACCAAACAGGCAATACCATGAGCCATCTGCCATGATTAGCCAACACAGTGTTAGCCCCTGTAGGTATGATGGGGGAGCAGAGTACATGTAGAAACAACCCCAGAATTGCTGCTGTCTGTTACACCAAACATGTGAAGAGCACGCGGTCGTCAGCAGAAAACGAGGCGCACAGGGTTCTGGCTGTTTCAACACGCTCCAAGCCATGCTTCCATCGCCGTGGCCTCGAATCTTGCCCGCCGTCGGCCTTATTACATCCAGCGTCGACGTTGATGCAACCCCTGAAAGCTGCTGCTTCTAGCGCCAGCGGGGCCTTTCGCTAAGGCACTAAAGATCACGCTAGGGTCCCCATGCCAGGCCGCTTGGGGCATCCTGGCCACCCAAGTTCAGGCAAGCCAGGGCCAGTCTCGCCATAGACTTGGGCGGAGTGGAGGCGGGACTTTGCAGGGTTGGGACTGGGAAATGGCTGAGCGAGTCGAGTCGCCCGCAAAAGGGCCACAGAGGAGTCCGATGGCGAGCAGAGCGCGGGAGAAGCAAGAAGTGCAATTTTAAAGAGCAACGGGAAAAAGAGACGAAGAATTTGCGGTGAGGCCAAAGAGATTACGGCAGATACAAAAAGGAGGGATGGAAATGAACAACTGTAGGGCGGAGGAAATCTGGAGGTGTGGGTGGTACTTTGCACTTAATTACCGGCTAAACCAGCAGGCTGCGTGATTCAAGCATTCACTGCCTACCAGGTAGTACTGCGGCCTGTGTCGATGCAAGAGAGCATTCCACGGCACGTCGATCCTCCCAGAGGCTTATTTGCAGCTGCACTGGGTCGCACTCTTGCTAGCTTACAGTATACGGTGCCCGACCTCTTTGAATGTACAAACGCCGAATCGATGGTACAGTGCCGTCCACTACTGCTGTCTAGCACTACCTAGGCACTGCTATAGAAAGGGGGTCGACATCAATCTCAAAACAGCCGGGGAAAAAAAAGAAAAGAAGCGGCGCCCAAAAGCTCTTTCAGTGCATTCCCGCCTCCCAATGTAAATCTCCATTTCGCCGCCTTGAAGGACTAGTAACTGGCCGCTGTGGATGATATTCGCAACCTGCTCCTCTTTTCACTTCCTTCTCCTCTTCCCAGCAACGGGCACGTCACGGGCTGTGCTTCTGCAGCATTGACTCGCCAGCGCACAGACGTCTTGAGGTCTCCCACGATACTGTACTTACTGTACATGTTCGTGTAAGGCGCCCGCTCCAAGAGTAAGTACTGCGCTCGGTGCCAATACCAATGCCGTTAATCGGGTACCTGCCGCCCCAGCACTGTACCTGCACTAAACAAAGTACCACCTACCGATTCCCCATAGTGGCTGCTGTCAAGGCACCATCTGCTAGGCCCAGTGGCCTTGATCCAACAGCTCGGCCTCCCCCTTGATGCCCTCCCTCGTTTTCTGCTTCATCCGCGACATGGTCCGGCCGTCGCGCCTCCCGGTTCCCTCACCTCACACAGCTGAATTGCACCCTCTCGGCCTCTGGTTGATGCCATCAGCCATCGTTTGCCTGTCATCCCGTGGATTCAGCGCCGTCATCCCCATCTCCATCTGATTGCTAGTGCCAACACCAACACCAGCCATCAGCCTGGCTTGCTCCATTGTGGCACCAGCTGCCGACGCTCGTTTCTTTTTCGTCGCAGACTGGAGTCACTTAAACCAGCATTACCCTCCTATGTCTCATTATCCCAGTCCTCAAAGAGCCATGTGTTAGCGGGCCTGCTGCCATTCCAGTCATTCGATTGTGTCCCGATTCATGAACTAATTTGCGACCAGGGGGTCTCTATCTAAAGCATTGATTACCTTTTTGCGGCCCCATATTCCACGAATAGCCAGGGACCGTCGCTTATTCGCCTTGATTGTCGACGAGTTGCGAAACCTCGACACGAGGATTTCGACTGCACTCTTTCCTTTTCTCACGTGGATTTCATATTATACAATCATCGTTTTCAGTAGCAGTGATTAAGACGAAACATAACCCAAGAGCGTACATCTTTTACAGCTACATTCGATAGAAAATCTGCTTTTGACCATGGCAGGCTCCGCCGTCGAGTCGCGCCCGACGAGCAGCGTTGGTTCGCCGCGCGATGTGCGACCGCGAACCCAGAGCATCTCCAGCGACAGACCTTCG
This sequence comes from Trichoderma hamatum GD12, assembly GCA_000331835.2. Taxonomy (NCBI): domain Eukaryota; kingdom Fungi; phylum Ascomycota; class Sordariomycetes; order Hypocreales; family Hypocreaceae; genus Trichoderma; species Trichoderma hamatum. The sequence continues at coordinate 332,956 of KQ479114.1, forward strand.
ATCGCGAGCCACACTTTTCTTGCTCTTCCGCAGTCTATATCTCCAGAGGCCGCCTTCATTGCTTCAACTGCAGCTTCACAGATCGTAACCAACAACCACGACGGCCACGAAAGCACCTGGTACGACCAAAATGGCGTCGAGCCGTCTGGAGAGGCCGCTGTGATATCCCCTGCTGCCCTGCAGCTAGTCAACAGCTTCCTCGATCAATTATTACTAAACTTTTTGCAAGTCGCCAAGTCTACCTCTCTCTCGGCTCTGCGACCTGCTGTTTCCGACGTCCTCAAGCCAAAATTAGCCAAGGAAACTATAAGCAATGCTGATGAAGAACTGAGGGAATACTTAGGGGGCTCTGAGGAAGAAGAGTATGCCGACCCCCAAAGCCCCCATGCACGAGATTGGGACGTTGAGTTGGCTTGGAAGAGGGCGAGATTGCGATGCATGGTCTATTCCTCTCTTGGAGACTTGGAAGAAGAGGACGAGGACAAGTACATGACGCAAGAAAATCTCGAAATTGGTGAACATGAGAGATCTTCCGACATCATCTCGCCCGCTGTGGCCATCTTCCTCACCTCTGTCTTGGAATATATGGGCGAACTCACGCTTTCAGTGGCTGGACAGGCAGCGAGCCAAAGATTGCGCTCCAAGATTGAAAAGGAGCTCAAAGATGGAGCGCGCAGCCCAGCCGCTATTGCTGAAAGAATCGTAGTGGAGGACATCGACATGGAACGCGTTGCGCTTGATCGAACATTGGGCCGCTTATGGCGAGGATGGAAAAAGAGGATGCGTGCGCCACCAGGCGAATATGTCTCCAGTCGATCTCTTTCAATAAGCCACGCTAGTTCTCTATACGATCGTAAGAGTTCTATTAGCGAGCGTGCTGCTGACTCTGCCGAGGTGCAAGATGACGCAAAAGATGTCGTGGAGGAGGACGTTCATCCCATGAATATTCCACTGCCTATGGGCGACAATGACATCGCGGAGATTGAGGTGCCAGGTTTGGCCCACTATAGTGACGACGAGGAAGATGGAAGTGAGGAGGAAGAAAAGGATTTCGACACGCGCCGCGTCAAATCTTTCGCCGGAGCGTTATCCTTACTCAAAGAATCTCAAGTATCTGTGGACTCAGAGCACTATTCCACTTTACTCAACCTTCACAGAAGATCTACCTCACTACCAACCCCCAAAAGGTCAGTCTTTTATGCAACCGCACGACCGAGGTCGAAAACTGTCGATGCAGTCTCTGAGCTACAAGAGCTTGCGAGACTCTCTACTACGGAGGTGGAGGCGACAACGACACCTGAGAAAAGTCGCGACTCTGAAGAAAGCGGATCAGATGAATTCGATGAGGTGATATATGAGAAAGCCGAGATCCTGACCTCGTCCAGAGTGTCCGTCTCCAGCACTTCATCTCGCTCTGTCTCAGATACGGGTAAGGCCGTTCATCTAAGCAGGTCTTCTAGTGTGCACTCTGCGCGCATCATTGACGTTCCGCCCCGTAGTCCAGCCACTAGTCGACCGCGTTCAATGGAATCAACCGAGCGACCACGCGCAAGCACTGTGTCTGGAGCAAGCCCTCTATCACGTCCAGGTGGTGTGGATGACATGCGGAAAGTCAAAGCCATTGACACTAACTCGCGAGTTGGAGTGCCTCTATCGGCAGTGAGATCTCCAGTCGAGAGGATGAGGCCACCCATTCCAAATGCTGCGACCATCTCTGAATCCGAAGAAGACGCTGATCAGGTGAATCCAATTGTGAAGCCTGTACCAGCTTCTCGAACTCGAGATCAGCTTGGCCGTCTCCCACATGGCTTGCAAACAAATGTCAGCGCTGCTGATGGTCCTCAAAGCGACCAGCCTCATTCTAGTGCCAGGAGCTTTCCTCTGAAAGCCACTCAAAGTGCCACAGATGCACAATTTCCAGATGTTCCTTACAGATCAGGGGGCCATTCCAATCGAGAGAAGGGACGGCCCACAGCTGAGCATGACGAGGAGGAAACAAAGTCTCTGCATTCCATTGCTCCTCCTCGGCAGATCCACACCTCTGGTTCGTCCGCATCTTCTGGCACCAGCCGATTCAAAGCGGTTAGAACTACTTCAGACGATGCATCAAACCGTGCTGAAAGCATGGCGCGCAACTTTGAAGAGCTAATTCAGAGCAATCAAACCATCACATACACATTGACACCAGAGAATATGCGTGATATAGATGTACGTTCTGGTCCATCCCCAAATTTGAACCTTGTTTTTTTCTGCCTCGGCCACTATAGAGTTTGCCTGTTTACTAATCTATTTTCCAGGTCAAGAAATCTGCCGACAGCCCTGTTGTGACCAAGGTCTCCCGTAAGAGCGAAGATCTAATGCGATCCTCGCCTGTTGGCTCAAGTGCATCACCATCAGTTCTGCGGGCGCAGCCTGCCAGCCCCCAGTCTTCTTCTGAAAACACAAGCAGACTTTCTGGACCGGTTCCTCGCGCTCCGGCAGGAGCCTTCGGCGCGTCCGGTCGTACGGGTGGTGCCCAGGCTCGAGATGCTCGTGCACCTGGCGAGTCTTTGGCAGATTTTGCTGAGTTTATCAAGTCTACGGGCCCAGCTGGCGACAGAGGCCCGGCGGCTCTGCGTAATGTTCACGTCCCTGTCAATCCACCCAAGACCATTCCAGAGTCTCAGCCAGTTACCACCATGAGCAGTCGCACTAGCAACAATCGAAATCGATACCAGGCTCGAGAGCCTTCTGCCGGCAGCAGAAACGAAACCTCAGATCTGATCGACTTTATACGCCAAGGCCCAGCCAGTGCTGCGGGTGGCCAAAATCACATACCTCGACACGTGGCCCCTTTCCGTAATCCAGGGGATTCGGACATGATGTACGGCGCTGCAGGTGGCAGGGCGGCCGATCCGGTACTTCCTGATATGCGACATAGCCAAGCATCTACCAGCGTGACAGATTACTCGATGCCATCGATGCACTCCTCTGTCAACTCCAACACCGCGCTTCTCAAGAACAAGGGCGTATCCAAGGCAAACGCGCTCTTTGGAGAGGATGATGATGATGTGGGCGGCATGCCGATGCCTGTACGAAAAACTCGCCGAGTTCGCGATCCATACGCAATCGACTTTAGCGATGAAGATGAGGATGATTTTGATATGGCTCCTAGACCGCCCCCTAAGAAGGAAGAAAGTCTGGCAGAATTTTTGCTCAACTGCGAGCCTCCACCGGAGCCTCCGTCCCCACCTGCGAAGCAGCAGCCAAGGAGGAAGTCGAGCACACCTGGTCTTATGGGACGATTTGGTCGTAACAACTCTAAAGAGGTTAACACTCTTAATGAATCTCAGTCACGCCCTGGCGCTATGGGTCTCGGCAACGAACCCCGCCTGCCCAGTATTCCCAAACACGTTCCAATTCAGATGCCTCCGGGATACGACGCATATGGGCCTATCCATGCTGACCCCCCAGTGAGCAGAGCCCCAGTGGACAGGACCCCAATGGAGAGAGCCCCGATGAACAGAGCCCCGATGAACAGAGTCCCAATGAAGAAATTCGAGCCGCGAGAGCCTGCATTCCTAGGACAGACAGGAGATCTGGCCAAGTTTTTACGCGATTCTGAGCCGCCGCCAGACTTCAATCCCACCCCAGCTCCAGTCCAGCAGGACGAGCCCAGCGGATTCGCAAAATTCTTTGGGCGACGAAGGAAGGCGTCCGTTGTCTAAGCGTCGAATTCTCTACACGCCAATCTACCAACATCTTGTTTTATTACGCTCCTCGATAGCATTGTCCCGGTTCTAGAATTCTTGCGATTAATACTTTTCTACTCGACGATATATTCTCATACACTAAACAGAGTATAAATAAACGGTCCAATCAACAAAGATTGGATAAGGGGGAGAGCACCCGATAATAGCAAGCTCTTTTACATTCATCTTACACACACTATTATATCTGGAAATACTTGATACCCAAGACTAATTATTAAAACTAAAGATTCTGCGCGGGAAGTGGTCTTGACCAGATAGCAGTCGATATATGCGGCTGATAATTATTCGGCCATTGCGAGGATAGGGGGATAAAGGAAAAAGGGGCCAGGGGAATCAACTACTTGTTTGTTTGTTTAGTTGCACGTACGCGCACGTTCTTCTTCTTTTTCAAATTCTTTTTGTTAGCTTTGTGTTATTTAGATCAATGGATACCTCGTGCTGCGTCATTACTCTTTGTTTTGATTGTGAACTATTTTATGTCTTGGGCAGTTCAAAAGAGCCTTGGACCTCTCTTTATATGCTAGATTGCATCGTCCTTTGTATTAATTTGACATATATACCTTATTTAAGGATTCACACTTATCTACGGCGTTACTATTATTAGACAACTGATTGAACAAACAGGTTGGTATGAACGCTTTGAAGATAAAAGATAAAATAAATAAATTGATATACTGCTAATTTGTGTAAAATATCAAAAAATAGCCATCAAAGTCTCGTTCCCAGCGAGACCAAGCCAAATTCATAACATTACTGCGTATAATATATATATATGTACGTGATATACCCATCTCATTGCTTAATATTAAAGACGAGTAAAAAGCAAAAGGGAAAGAAAATAAGCAAGAGAGGAGAGCCAATGAAACGACGAAACAAAACCAGCCTGGTTGTTTTTTTTTTCGAAAATAGGTAAAAAGCCACCAAATATTTTCAAAGAACACAGCAAAACGAAAAGAAACTGAAGAGAGAGAGAGAGAGAGAGAGAGAGAGAGAGAAGATATCTAGAAAAAAAAGCTCAAAGAAAATGACATGACGGCAGGAAATTGCAACCAAATAAAAAAAATCAGAAAGAAACTCCGGGCGTCATTGTTCCCAGTCGCTCTCACCGACCAGAAACCAGAACCTTGCGCCACGCTAAAATGACACTTCGTAATCATAGCAACGATATGGTAGAGTAGTTGAGTAGGAGACCATTGTTAATTCGTCAAAAGTCCAAAGATAGAAAGCAAAATAGGAGAGATGAGCTTCGAGATGGAGGGGGCTGGAGTTCCACCTTATCAATAGCGAGTCGAGTGCGTAGGTAGTAAGCCCATGGAGAGAGAGTTGGGCAAAGTCTATCCAAATAGGAAGGGTTGGACCAAAATAAGAGGGCATATCCTTGTTGAAAAGATATGATATTCATCATTTGATGCAGAAAATGCCAAGGCTGTTTCCGTCCGCTTTCCGTTTCAGAAACAAGCGACACCTGAAGACGTAGCCTCGGTTCAAATCTCCATGCGCCCTGCGATATCTTCGCTCATAAGCCTCTCCCTCCTTGTTCTTGACATATCGTCATCTTCGTCGTAGTCGTCATCTTCATCGAGTGGTTCATCTTCGGCCAAGTCATCATCTGAGAACTGTACGATGTCGCCATCCTCGCCTCTATTCCAGTAAAGGCCATCATCTAACGGCTCTTCGTCGTCCTCAAATGGTGGTACTAACTCGGCGTCTTGGTCACCAAGCCAGTACTTGGTCCGTTTCTTTGCGCCATCCGACTCGACCGCGGTATGTCGCTTGTGTAGACCGCCCTTTGCCGGCCTCAAGGTTGGGCTCTGTGAGGAGATGACGGGAACGACACGGACATAGAGGTAAGCGACCCTCTTGAGCATTCTGTTGAAAAAGAAGTAGTGGACTGCCCAAATGGCGCTTTCGTCTTCTTCAAATGGGTCGACTTCTGGATGATAACTAAAGATGGTGCACTCATTAAGACGCATCTCCTTGTTAATCAAGGACCAACACTGTGGGCCCCATTGTGCGTTGGAGTCACTGGCAGCGGATGAGTCGTACGATGAGCCTCCTTCAAACCCAGGCCGTACGTTTTGCAGGATCGAATCCAAGTTGGCCATGACACGCTTCAAGTTCCTCTCGCGCTTGAAATCGCCGGGCCGCAAGACGTGGGAAAAGTCGTAATGAGGGTGACTTGCATTGAGCGTCGCAATCAAGTAGGCAAACGTTCGTCGGCTAGCAAGCTCAGACAAAGGGCCGAATGCGCTCGAGTGCGAGAATAACTGCATGCTGCGCGACGTTGCGAGCATGTGTTCTCTGTCGGGCGGTGACAGGCTAGCGCCCAGCTTGAGCAGTGCGGCATGCTGGGAACTGAGATCTTTGTCGATATTCTTGTATAGTTTCTTGTCGGACCCGGTAGATTTCGTTGTGTACAGATCGCATCCGCCTGTGACGTTGCAATCAGGGGTGTTGAAGTTGAGAGCGCCGGTTACGGCCTCGAACTCTTGGACTGGGAGGTACTGTGTCGCGGGGAATGTCTCGTCAGATTCGGCTTGTCTCAGACTGGCGCTCGCTCATTCATTTGTTCCGCTTACCTTCATAGTGGCTGCTAGTTACGAGTTCGTATCTCAGCATTAATAAACGATGGAAGGCGAAGATGGAGTGTGCCACGAGTGTCGGGAGTTGCGCCAAAGACGAAATCTGGGCTACAGCTGGAGTATGGCCTCTCTGGTGGGCAAGCGGCGAGTGTAGATGTAGTGTGAATAAGCTTTGAAGGCAGGAATTCAAAGCGTCGCAGTATTGGCGGGATTAATGGCAGCTAGTTGGCATGCGGTTTTGGGTTTGATCAGGCGTGCGTGTTGCGCATTAAAGGCACCCGAGGAGGAAATTGGGCTGCGATGGCTTGGCGGATGGTATGATAGCGCAGTTGCAGTGACGCTCGCCAACGCTGTCTGCTTCGTGTTCGTGGATCTGCACGGGGTTGGTGGATCAAGATCGCAGCAGGGAGTGGAAGCGATTCGCTCAGCTCGAGGGCTTTGCCGATTGAGCTCGGAGGGTTTGTCGTAATCTTGGTAATCCGGAAGCGAGTGGTGATGCGGCAACTAGCAGCGTCGAGAGCCGAGCAGTGCCGTCGTTCACGGTAACAAAAGGTCAGATGCTCTCGAAGCAGGTTGACAGAAGTCGAATTGAAAGACGGGTGGGTGGAAGGCCAGCTGGTTGGTTGGACAGAGTTCGGATTAAAGGGGAGCGTGAGAGAGATGGATGCAGCTCGCGCAGCTGGCGTCTCCTGTCCTGTTATCGTCTCATTGTTAGTGCACGGCCTGAAGCCGGATCGGGTGACACGCATGTCGGAGGTGCTGCGCTGCTGAAGGCCTGGCGTGGCGCCCTCAGTGCATTGCTGCAGTGACATCAGTTGCCAGATGGTGGGGGTTTGCGTGCTGCAGCGGTGGAGCGCGGAGGCGGAGGGGGTGGGCTAGGTGGGCTGTTAGGGGCAGCACAGGGAGTTCGGCCAGCGGCCAGCGCCTGTGCCTGTGCGGCTTCAGTCCAGCAGAACTCCCTCAAGCCCGCGCTGTGCTCGCAGAACGCCAGTCGCATTGCGCCAGCATTGGATCATCCACAGCCAGAGTGTTTGCATGGGCCATCGCCGTTCCGTGCATCGCCCACGTTCTCACGCAGCGCCGAGTTGGTTGGCGAGTGCCGGCGAGTCGGTGTGCGGGTACGTGGCCTCTGCCCCCTAAAGCTCCTGACCCGATCGCCCGCCATCGGCTGCGCCCGGCAGACATGAATAGCAGCAGCAATAGTTGGCAGCAGTAGCAGCAGAGTCATGGCGGCACCTCCGCCCAAAAGAGGGGGCAGGTCTGACGAGCCGATTAGTTGGTGCCGCCGCAACGAATAGAGATTCATGGAGCTGCCACGGGCGGCAAGGACAAGATGAAGCGCAGCGGCCAACGGTCTGTCACGAATGGCAGCATGTGCCACAACGAAAACGACTGTGTAGTTAGTTGACTGGATTGGGCTCAATGACGTGGGAAAATAAAAATCATGAATTGGCTTTGCGCTTCTTGCTTGCTCTCTTCTCGTCTCCTGGTATAGTATTAGATTCAGGCCTCAAGCGCCAGCCGATATCTTCCCCGACTCCGGGAACTAGTCCGCGATATGGGACATCGGTGCGACGCTTGGGTGTCTGTTCATCTCTCCCGTCCTTTCTTCTCTTGATATGGTAGAGGATGGTTTTCCACCCTCCAAGATCTATACACACAAAGAAAAACATGGTCATATCCTCTCTCCAACACGCCACCCACCCCATTTCATTCTTCCCAGTGTGCCCTCTCTTCTCGTCGAAGAGATGCTCAGTTTCCCGAGACTTTTGAAATCAAAGAATCCCCACTGTGCGAAGCTTCTCTAGAGTGCTCTCGTCCTGCAACGCCAAATGTTAATTATCAAACCCTTCTCGGATCGTGAACTCGAGGACTCCAAACAGCCGATGGATTAATAGGGGCCTCAATTATTTTGTATATGCCAATGGTACTCCGTAGCGGTAGTCGTATTGGTGAGTAGGCGTCAGTTGAGGCGATGGGCAGGAACCGTTTGGCCAAAGGTTGCGCACGCGTCCCGACTTTGTTCGTACGTATTTTACATGAGTTTGGTGACCTCGTCTTCGACCTTTGCGATTGGAAATTCGTTGTCAGCTGTGTCAAGTCGCGTTGCCGTACCCGGAAAAAGGAAAAAAGATGGTGATGGCGCATCATAGCGTGGGAAAGAGCCAGGATCGGTACGATGCAGCCGGGTTAAACTCTACACAGTACTCACCTCCATGTCTTCTAATGAATCTTGCTGTCCAATACAGCGCAGCACGTTCTTTTTACTGCTCTCCTGCAGTTCTCCTGCAAGGAGCAATTCGTCCAGGATATAGTAGGCCTTGGTAAAAGAGAAGATAATATCAAGCTCGCATACGTTGCCGTAGTACTTGTCCATCTGTTCGACGTATCGATGGATGATTTCGAGTGTAATCAGCTCGTTGTCCTCGGAGGAGCATCCTGCAATGAAGAAGAGCGAGGCGTATCGTCGATAAACAATCTTGGTGTCTAGGTTGTGAAAGATACAGTCAGTCGCCTTGTCTACGCGGGAAAAGGGGGTGCATTTGAGGGTATTCGTTTACTGACCCTTGTATTCCAAAAAGTTGCACATGCGTGTTCTTCGAGCGAGGACGAGCTGTGATACGTCCTTGACGATCTTGGCCTTATCCTTGGGGGACAGCGTCGTGAACCATTTTGCAAGCCGCTGAAAGCAAAAGTCAGTAAGGCATATCCCATCCAAGTCGCAAACCGGCGTCATCAACAACAAGGAGAGCTACGCACCACCTTCCCCTGACGGGACAACAGAATAAGATAGCTAGAGAGATGCGGGTCAGCATCATCTGGCCGCAAGCGCAGAAGCAGCAGATGCAACGTACTGAATCGCCATTTTGACGGCTCTCTCACATCACCGAGAGGGACACGATGACGGTCGAGGCGCAGTGACAAGGTGCAGGAGACGCAGCGGGGACGAGATGCGGTTTGAATAGACTTGAGCTGGCGTGCTCTGGATGAATTGGCCAGGTCGGTGACGAGGCAGTAGCGCGTGCTTCGGATGCTGCCTGTACCTTGTTCCGTGCCCCCATTTCTTCTAGACCCAGTACTTCTCACTTGTACTTTTGTTCCTCTGCCCCTCTTCCAGTTGTCAGCATGAACCCTCCAGCGCGCCCTTGACAAATGGCAGCAGCGCCAAAACTAAACCCGCAGCCTTTAATAGACTCTATTGACCGAGACACTGTGAAGCTCAAACCCCGCGCTGCACTTTACGCTGCTGCATGGAAGGGTCCTCGCTAAAAATCTCCGGAAAGTCAATTGTACCTAAAAGCAGTACTCTTAGACGTAGAGGAGCATGTGAACTCAACATTGCGTGGGGGACTATCAGTTTCTTAGACGTCACTTGAACAGTAATAAGCAGAAGACGGCGCACGTCAATAAACTCTCATTTAAATAGGCCTCGTCTTCCCCCCCCAAAAGATTAATTATTCAATATTTCGAGCAGCCATGGAATCGAATAAACAGAGACTGTAACCTTGTTTTCAAAACTAAATTGTCCTTCTCCGCAAGCCTTCCATATCCACCTAGGTATATCATTAGTAATACGGTTTTTTACATCCCCATAACCTACCGCCACAAGCGCCCATCTGCAGTAAATTGGCAACTTAGTTAAGCCGTCTGAGACGAGAAAAAAAAAGTTATTGCTCGCATATGCCGAGAACCGGTCTTGGGCGCTTTTGACTTATAAGGCACTGTTTCTAAAACTTCCTCCTTCTACTCGCCCGTGTCAAGCCCAACTTCCCACAGTCGCATTGAGTATCTATCAGACATCTAGAACTCTTCTAATTACTTACAATCATCGCAATGACGAAAATCATTCTCTCTACGGGGTTTGTTTTCCTTGCTGCTGCAAAGCCCCGAGCCTGTTGCTAACCCGCATTGTGTGCTGTGCTATAGCAATGTCATGTCCGGAAGCCCTTCCATCATCCGCAAAGCCGGCGGCAAAAGACCAAGATCGAACCAAGAGCTCGTCAACTCTCTCCGGGATAACTTCGTGGCCACGCGGTTAGACTATGCGCTTGCTGCGTCGCCCTTGGCAGCGAACGGCGCAAGCACTCTGCCCTCGCCGCCTCAGACGCCGGTGGAATTGTGGACGGAGCGAGACGAGAAGACGCTGTACATTCCCAGGATCAACTGGCAAGCAGCCGGTTTGCGCGAAGAGGCCAACGACTACGAAATCACCGTCAAGTTGTTCCTGCTTCCTGGTACGACGGTCCAAGATCGCGAGCAGTATGCGCGCGAAGCCCTGGACCTTGTGCGCAAGGAGCTCGGCATCCAGACCATCGACCTTCTGATCGTGTCCTTTCCCGGAATGTCGTTCGAAGGCACATGCGAAAAGGAGGCCGAGCGAATCAACGCCCAGCAGGGAAACCTGGAGGAAGAGCTCGCATCCTGGAAGGTCTTCGAGGACCTCCACAGCCAAGGCCTTGCCAAGCGCCTCGGTGTTGCCGAGTTCGGCAGCGAGAAGCTCCGTGCTTTTCTCCAGCAAACGGCGATCCGCCCGGCCGTCGATCAGGTCAACCTGCAGGACTGCTGCAACGTTCCCGAGCCTCTTTTGAAGTTGGCGGAAGAGGAGGGCGTGGAGCTGCATGTCCACACCGATTGCACCGATATCCTCCCCCGCGGCACCCTCCGGGAGCTCCTCGGCCACGGCCCCCAGGGTGCTGGAGTACTGGCCGATTCTGCTCATGGCGGCGCTGGCCTTGAAGGCGAGCTCTTCCCGCAATGGGTTGCTCGATATGTGGCATATGTCAAGGATCGCGGTGTGATTGAGAACAAGGGCTACTTCGCGGGGGCTGCGCTTCAGTAAGAGAGAAGCCTCTGCCAAAGCCTTTTCTTTTTGGATATATATCATGGATGTCTTTTTAATTGTCACCAAAAGCGGTATTTTTGTTTTGCATTTTTATTTTGATTTATTCATTTGGATATCATAACAGCGGGCATCATTACGTGGAACTATATGCTATATATATATGTCATCAAAATTCTCTCCTTCTTTCTCTGGCTAGCAAGAAAGAACCGAAGAAAATGAAAAGATTCCTTTTTTATACTGGTCTCTGAGTCTCATTGTATCACATTTCTAGCCGAGCATACTTCTCTTGCGACCCCTCATCCTCACTTCTTCCAGCTTCTTAAGGGCCACGCCGGCCTGCTTAAATGACTTGTTATATGCCTCCAGGACTTCGTTGAAGATGCATTCGGCACGGGGATGTGTGCTGCCAAAGGCACGCTCGAGGACGTATAGATCGACGGCCCTGTCCTCATCGTGTACGCCTCCGCTGGCAAGCCCAAGATCTATAATGACAATCTCTCCCTCGAGGCCGGTCGCGTTGTCAGGCTGAACGCCCGCCGGAGGCTTCAGCATCATGTTGCTTGTCGTCAAATCGCCATGGATAATGCCAATGCTGTGCATCTTGCCCACCGCCGTGCCTATTTTCCGCATCAACTCCTTCAGCGCCTCGTCATCCTCGATACCTTCCGTCCTGTTCCCCAGTCTATTATTGATGTTGACGCGCACAGGCGTACCCTCGATCCATTCTAGCATCAACCACCCCGCGCTCTCGTCCAGGGCATACACTGAGGGCACGCGGAGCCCATCTTTGCGGCACTTGGCGAGGATGCGGGCCTCGGACAGGATGCGGTGTCTGGTCAGGCGCTGGTCGAGGATGGGATGCCGCCACGGCTTCGGCGGGCGGTACTTGAGGGCGCAGGAAATGTCGGGTAGCAGGTATGTCGTCTTGTAGAGCCGGCCTTCGGCGCCTTGTGTGATAAGTGTTGGCGGGGTTGACGCGGGGTTGGTGAGAATCTTGGGCAGCGGAAATTCATGCGCCAGCAGAGCGTCCGATGCTGCGGCCGCCATGGCTACTGGGAGGGGAGATCGAACTAGATGGTCGAGAGAATAAAGAGAGGGCAGAAGAGCAAATTGGTCTAGTCACAAGCTTGGATCAAAGATTTTCTCCGAAGGTACAATGAACAATCTAAGCTTCTATTTCGGGGCCGGGGTCGCTGCGATGCACTGCAAGTCATTCCTGGTAAGATGTAGTCACGGCCATTTTTTTCTTCGCTGCAGGGAGCAGGAAAAACGATGCGCGCTGCGGTGGGGTTGACAGGCGAGATGGCGGTGCTATTGGCTACGGAGGAATAGCGGCGCAGCAGCGCAACTGCCAGAAGCTGCCAATATGCAGGACAGTGGAAGCTCAAGTCACTGGACAGGGCCATTTGTGGGCTGGACTGGGATCCAGTGCCGCTGCAAGGGCTGCAGACGCTTCCACCAGATGTCCAGAAAATGAGATCGATATAGATGTGAATATTGATAGAAGCCCTGTTAAATCGTCTTCTTGCTTTGGCACTCGAATGTCAGCATGCTGCCAGGTACTTGGTCTGCTAGGTGATCCCAAAGCGTGTAACCTAGCTGATTTCTTATGGCTTCCACAGAATCCCGTGCCATGCAAACCTCTGTGTGCCCTTGTGACTGGTCCAAAGGGCAGCTCCGGTCTAATATATGCATGCTGCTAGCATGAACACCCTCCCCAACATGTTTGCGTCCTTCGTCATAGCTGAGTCTCTAGCTGCGGCCCTGCAGGGGCGTACAGGGCCTGGCGCATGTCGTCGTCGCCGTGCCACGGAATCCGGGAACCGCGTTGCAGTATCGCTTCCAGGCTCTTCCAGGGACCAACAGGATCATGTCTGGCACACACAGCAAATAGCAAACAGCAAACAGCACACAGTATTGCCTTCTCCGCTAGCAGCACTATGAGTCTGCCTGTGTGTCTCTTCTCCTCTCCCTCAGCTCTTGGCCCACGATCCCAACAAGTTGCTCTCCAGCCATAAGAGTGAATTATCATTACATGTACTCTATGCTGCCACACCCACCCAATCAGGGCTAGGATCAGGGCTCCTCCTCCTCCTCCGCTACGCAACTCGTCATCCATTCCGCCGCCCTGGTTGGTAATTTTTCTTCTTCTTTATTTCTTTCTTCTCTCTTCTCTCTTCTCTTCCTCCTCTAGCCTGTAAGTCAACGCTAGACAAGCTCCCGCCTCCTCGCGCCGGACCATGCCTCTGCCCTTCCAGGACGGCATCACGACTTGTGCTTCGCTGCCCTCCGCTGCATAATGGCCGACTCAGGCTGGCTCCAGTGGGCCTACATATTGGCCGGCTCCGCCACTGGCATGACCATCGTGATGATCGCACAGACTGCGAATTCGTACTGGACGGCGTACAGGGTTGCGCCGCAGGAGGTGGCTAGCTTTATCGACACTCTTGACTTTTCCATTGAAGAAAACGAAGGCTACGACCGGGACGTCTCCAAGGTCCAGCGTCTTGAAGACAAGATCCGCCTCAATCGTCTGCTGCGGGAAATCCAGAGGATCGGCGATGACTTGCGCGATGACCTAAACCAGCTGGTTCACGAGGAGAGCGCAACCACGCTGCGAACCAGCTCGAGGATCATGTGGGCATCGAAGCGCGCACAGATAGAGGAGAGAATGAAACGACTTGACTCGCTTCGCATGCGCTTCATGATGGTCTATCTGGGCATCATCACCTCCATCGCAGAGAAACAGCCTCCCCCTCCCCCTCCACTCCCCAAGCAGTCGGAGAAGACGGCCGCTTACACCACCCCAGCCAGACTCTCGGCGAAGAAATCATTTGATGATCTGCCAATGCGCACGCCTACCCGAAGACTGACTACCCAGGCCATCGGTCACCATGAGCATGTCGAGACACCCCAGCGGAGTGGCTGGGCCGGAGTCGTCCAGGAGTTGCAAATGTCGCCGCGGATGCGGGCACGGCATGCTTCTATCGAAAAGCTCATGGAAAGTCCATCACACTAAGAGAATTGAAAACCCGGGTCGGCCGGTTACCTTTCTTCTTGGAGACTTTTTATTTTGCCCTTGTTTTTGCCTTATCACGGCTTTACTCCATTTCTGGCGCAAGAAGACAAAGCTGTCGACTCAGATATGATCTACACTCAAACAAACACACAAACAAACAAGCAAACACATTCACAGACACATCCAACGGCATACAAGCAGTAGAATTAACGACGACATGGCCACGACTTTCCTTACGAATCTTACACAAACACTTACAGTAACGAGAATGACTAAAAGAGATGACATGATGAGCCAGAATAAATGTTTGCCAACAAGTTTTATTCACGACGTAAAAGAGAAGAAAAGAGATTCAACTTACTGGGCAACAAAATTTCTTGCAATGGCAGGCGCGGTTATACAGAAGTGGGCGGCGGATTGTGGATTTTGGATATTGGATATTGGATTACTTTATCTCTTTTTATTATATGAATCATTTCACACAAACACTCTCAAGATGGTATACCCCACGTTGATTCTATATCTCTTTAATCCAGAAAAAATCAGGCAGAGCATGAGGAATGTTTTTAGTATTGAGCTGCGTTAGACTCCTTGAATTCTAATATTGGATACCTTTACTTGACTATTTAACTCATCGAGATGACGCCCACTCATGACCACGTAAAGGAGATGGCTGCTCGCGCTGTAATAGTCCTCTTAAGCTGCCCCATGTCATGATCCAGCGTGTAAGCCGGTCACGGATGCAGCTTGCACCCCACACACGGGGCTGGCGGCTCCGCGCTGCCATACACATCCGGCCGGGGCTCGCCCGCCACGTTGAGGAAGCCCACGGCGCCCTTGTCGATACGGAAGATGGCATGGTCGACCAGCGTGTACGTGCCCGGCACAACGAGCTTGAGGTCTACGATGGCGGCGCCCGCCGGCGGCACGCTCATGGTGCTGACGAACCGGCCCGGCGGGCTTAGCACGTCGCCGTCGCGGTATGCGCGCTGGAAGTGGCTCCCGATCATGTGAAACGAGCTTGACAGGTTTGGGCCCGCATTGCCGAAGAAGATGCGCACCGTCTCGCCCGTGCGTGCCTTGAGGGGGGCGTCCCGGGTCAGTGCCGACTCGCGCCCATTGAAGACGACGACGTTGGGCTCCTCGCGCAGGCCCTGCGGGTACGAGAACTCGACAGTAGAAGAGGGCCGGCCCGTGTCCTCGTCCATCTCGGGCGGCTCGTGATACACCTCGCTCTGCATTACATAGTACTCGCGGTCCACAGGAGGGAGACCCCCCGGCCCGGCAGCGGCGCTGTCATCGTCGGCCGGCTGCACGTAGATGAGCCCAAACATGCCATTGGCGATGTGCACTGGGATGGGCGCTGCTGCGCAATGGTACACGAACAGGCCTGGGCATAGCAGCCGAAACCGTGCCGTCTTCGTCTCTCCCTCTTCGGCGTTGGTCAAGGCTGCGCCGCCTCCGGGGCCGGTAAAGGCGTGAGAGTCGATGTTATGAGGATTACCCGTCTCATCGCGGTTCGTGAGCCGTAGCTCTACCACATCGCCCGCACGCGCGCGGATGAAAGGGCCTGGGACTGTACCGTTAAAGGTCCACGCCTCATACTTGTATTGGTTCGTCACCTGCACCAGTTTTGGCGACGTCGTGAGGTCCACCTTTACGAGAGCGGGATGATTGCGAGTCACTGGCGGTGGCACATACGGCGCGGATGTGAGCACCGCGTGTTCAATAGGTAGTGAGGACGCATCCGGAGGGTTGCCTTCAAGAGCATTGTAGAAGGCGAAGCGCTCGTCCTCACGACTGGCGCTGCGAAGCTGGTCGGGGCGTTAGCCGCTCAGGATATATAACTCCAGGCGCTATCTTTGATACATAATCATAATCGTGTGCTGTGTTGCTCTTCTGTACGCTGGATGCTTACCGTCTTGCCGGGCACATTCGCCGCATCCTGAACCAGATACATGCGAGTGTTTGCCTGCCTGGCGCAGTAGCCGGCACTCATGGCGACAACCCCTGAGGCAGCAAGGACGGGCACAAGCCGCGACATCTTGCGAGCGCCGGATGGCTTTAACGGCGTGAGGCGCGCCCATCGCGATCTCAGGGAACCTGCCCATTGCGCGATCGTCTTAAAGGACGTTGAGGCACTCATGGCTAAGGTTGTTGACGAAGTTGGCCCACGTAGGGGCAGGAGTGTTTGAACTTGGACGAAAGATGGAAGACAGTTGCACCACCTCTTGAAGAAATAACTCCGCGGACATGGCCCCTTTCGTCGACAGAATATGCATTGTCGGCATGTTGGCTGCGAGGTCATCTATGTTACTGTAGCACGCGGCCCAATGACTGAGGGCAGAGAACCAGTGCGCCACACTAGCTGCCGAAGCTGTGTAGATTCCGTTTATGCGGAGATGCAATGTTGAGGCGCTTTAGTTTAGGAATCACCTGCCAATGATATTAGACTGGTGTAACAGCTCTATCAACCAATAGGACAACATGTAACACATTGGTAGCAGTCCATCAATTATCCGTCATCTTCTCACTTTACTAGGCGTAAGGAAAACCTGTCTTGACGTTGTACGCAGAGCCAACTCAATAACATGTCACAACCCGAATTTTAGGGCTACAACAAAAAGCTCACAGAGTAGACAAAACATGATGATTTCACGAAGAGCGCATACACTGGCTTCTCCCTCGCAGCCTTATGGCCCTCTTATCAAGGTTCATGGCCAATGAATTTCTCTTACTGTTCGCAACACTCTTTCATGCTCATTATTCAGATCAATGCTTTTCATTATGTTAGCTTCCTGAACCCCCCTTTTATTATCAGTACAAGTTTGAAGGCTTCGCGCTGAGGTCCGATCAATGATGAGCCAGTTCAGAAACAGGGCCAGGGACAGTGCCATTCTTTTCACCCACTATATTACGCAACGTTGGATATTAGTAAACAGATGAGAAAAAAATAAAGAGCAGATGAGAGATGAATTTGAAAAAAGAACATACCGTCCAAGGCCACCAAAAATCTGCTCACACAGTTGTACGCAGCGACCTATAAGATATAAAATCAGCAATCACTCCAAAAAAAAAAAAAAAAAAGCAATTTTGAATCCGTATTTCATAATGCGAGATGATTAAGGGAATCAACTCACTGTTGCCGTAATCTCCACAACCTCCTGCTCATTAAAATGCCTCTTCAGCGCCGCAAAGGTCTCATCCTTGACTTGGACATTTCTCGTCATCTCATCCGTATATACCAGCACCGCCCACTGCTTCTCACTCAACAGACTCTCTGGTCTCTCTCCCAAAACATCATTCTTCACTGCCTCCATGGCATCCACGCTCACGCCGCCCTGGATGGCCAGTGGCGCATGGTGCCCCCATTCATACCACGCCTTGTTGCACACGGCGACGCGTGAGATGGCCAGCTCGCGCACGTCGTCGGCAAGAGAAGTCTTGGTGCGGACGGCACCGAGAAATGCGTTCCAGCCGTCTGCTACGGGGGGGGAGTGAAGCAGCGTCAGGTCCAGTGCTTGGAGAGGCCGTGGAGCGCGGCGCTCGCGGATGCGCTGCACGATGGCGGCATCTTCGGTGGTTTGAACCGGGGGAGGATCGGCGACGTAGGGGAGACGCATGATGTGTCTGATGTGCGTAAATAGGCTTTTATTTTGTTTAGGTTGAACAAAACGACACAAATATGAGATGCGGCTTCTCATTTTACATTGCTCTTGAAATAGAGCTGTCTATCTTATATACTTACACACCCCAGGCACCCGGCGCGGGGTATCCGGAGTCACATCCCGACCCGCAGTCCACATCGGGGCCGAAAACCGGCAATTATATTATCCCCCTGCTAGAAGCAAAGAATCTAGCCAATGATATGAATAACCTCGGCGAAATAGGTCATCAAAATCGTTGTTTATACATTAGGCATAGAAGACTTTTAGAACATTATATTTCTTTTCGTGAATTAGTTAGTATACATGAAATTGACTGAAGTTGGGCACAAGGAGGCGACTACGGAAGGGCACACAGCTGTATTATCGACAGTTCAGCAAAAGACAATACTAAAGTGTTAGTCACGTTAGCCACTGTTGCTCAGCTCATGCTGATGCTTGATAAATATAGCTTTACAGAGAAGAATTGATAATGCTATACACTTAATGGGTTCATACTATGAGTCAAAAGAAACAACCCAACGCTATATATACCGTAACGGTACACACAACTTGAACATCGAATCTCTCCCTCAGTTGAGAAAAGATGCTTGGTAGCGCGCGGCTTAAGCCAAATTAGCTCCACTAGTAAACAAAGAGCTCAAAAAAAGACCAAAAAAGGTTCTGGAGGGAGTCGAACCCTCGCTGCTGGAATGACTGATGCATCAAAATCCAAAGTCCTAACCGTTAGACCACAGAACCTACGATGCGATTGGTCGAAAATTGTCGTATCTGGTCTTATACACGATTCGCCAGGTTTCGCTCCTCACTAATTTTTTTTTTTCTTTTCTCCCTTCGCTGCAGGGTAGTATTTTCTCGTCCCGCGGAAATGCTCAAACAGATGACGGGAAACTAAATTTTCGCTAGAGAAGATTGATTCCTCTCAGATTCAATACATTCGTATAGATTCTGTGGGCTTTTCGGTATCGTGAAGCCGTTGTGGCTTCCTGGCAGCTCAGCTGCCATGTCTTTTGCATGTTGAAAATGGGAAATACCAACAAAAGAGGCTGCTTTGTGGCGACACGGCTAGTCATTTCAATTCCATTGGGCCTTAATAATCACACGATAAGATATATACCTACTATATATAAACTGACATCATATTTTGCAAGCTTGACTCAATTTGTACATTGCTCGATACCTGTTTGACGATAAGAGCCATCCGAGAGCTATCCGGCAGACTAACCGCCGCAAGGATCGGATACAGTGCGCCCGCCGAAGAGATGAAGGCCACCAGGCAAGAGGCTTTGAGTAGTACCGGCAGCCAAAAGGGGCAAGGCTATTTCATCCAAGGTATTACATTCGGTATTTCGACGGATGACAGTAAATACATGAATTCGGCGCATTCCTAGTGTGACTGCTCGGATGTTGGCCATTGCTTTCCCATTGGAGCGAGTAAATCCGAGGCACAGTATGAAAACTGTAGGCTCAAACCCAAGGCGAAGCGCCCACTTACACCTTTAGATTCTTCATCATCTTCATAACTCCCACCACTGTTTTTTTGCATAACATTAACAAACAAAATGAGAAGCTCATATCTAGACAATCTTGCGGCGCCCTTTGAGGCCGACAGGCTTATCGAAATTCGCACCTCCGGAATGAAACAAATGCCTGGTTTGAACGTCATGTCAGGAATCGACAAGCAGATTCGCACTGTCTCAATGAAGATTGACAAGTTGGGGCTGGAGGGAGATGAACACGACCCTACATTTCATGGCGGCCTAGACAAGGCCATCCTTGGATGTAAATACTTCCCTTTGTTGCTGATAAAAACGGCCCCAGACTAACAGACTGGCTCATAGACTGCTCTTCTCATTATCCATCGTGGCAAGAATCTTACCCCGACCGAGTCGATAAGTTCGTCCCGGGCGGTTTCGGAGAGAACTTTGTAACATCTCATATGAACGAGCGAAATGTCTGCATTGGCGACGTCATCTCTGTTGGTTTAGAAGTGATGCTCCAAGTATCCCTTCCGCGGCAGCCGTGCTTCAAACTTAATCACCGCTTCTCATTGAAGAATTTCGCCCCTGAAACTTACAAGACTAGCCGCACTGGATGGTATTACCGAGTCCTCCGTGAGGGCACCGTCAATGCTGGCGATGAGATCAAGCTTGTTGAGAGGAAATGGCCAGAGTGGACTATTGAACGAGTCCAAGAGTATCTCCATCGCGTAACCGACAATGATGAAATGAATGAGAAGTTGGCTGAAGTTGAGGCACTCGGTAACGAGGCCCGCAAGCAGTTTCAGAAACGCGTGGCCAAGGCGCAAAGGCGGAAAATGCAAAAGAAAGAAGACGATTGGGAGAGCTTCAAGGTCATCAGCCGCAAAATTGAGACGCCAAGAGCCATTTCACTGGTACTTGAAGCCCCCCCGAAACCTCATTTTGAGAAATACCCAGTCGGAGCCCATGCAAAGCTCAAGCTTGGAAATGGCCTCGTTAGAACATACTCTGTGGTGTCAAGTAGCGGAAATGGAGATGATGAAGTTAGAAGATTGGAGTTTGGTATTGCTCTTGATGCAAATAGTCGCGGTGGTTCGCGATATATTCACAACTCTCTCAAAGAGGGAGACTCCATTCAGGTGAGCAATGTTACGAGCGATGTTAGCGGACCAACGGGAGCGGCAAGCCACCACGTTTTCATAGCCGGAGGCATTGGCATTACCGCATTCCTGCATATGATGAACAGATACGACGATATCAACTGGAGCTTTCAACTCCACTATGCTGTACGATCTTCAGAGGACGTCCCCTTTCGAGATCAATTGGAGTCATATGGAGACAGGGTGATTATATACGACAAATCTAAAGGCCAAAGGATGGACATCAGCAACATCATGAAGACCCTTCCCTGGAATAGCTTCACATATGTTTGTGGGCCTAACCGTATGATGGAAGCAGCCCAAGTCACCGCCGATGAGAACGGCATTTCGCGGCAAGAGATACATTATGAGGCCTTTTCTGCCGATACTACTGGAGACCCTTTCGAAGTACAAATTACCAACAGAAATAATAAGATTGTCAAAGTTGGAGAAGAAGAGAGCTTATTGGAGGTCTTGAAGCGGGAGTTTGACGATATTCCTTCGAGCTGCGAAGTGGGCAATTGCGGTACATGCAAAATTTCTGTTAAAAATGGCGAGATTATTCATCGAGGCTCTGCGCTTCTGCCAGATGAAAAGGACGTCTCCATGTTGGCCTGTGTGAGTCGTGGCGTGGGAAGAATTGCGATTGAGGTGTAGCTGCTGGATGCGAACAAGACGGCTATTTTCAGAGATGGCAGTGATTTTTATATACGATATATACCGTATCTTTCGTCCTACTTTATTTCTACTGTTCTAATAGCATCAGCTCATAAAGGCTATTTCTGTTTATTCGTTGCAACATTCATCACACAAGCGATCCAAGAGTTGTGCATGCAGAATCACCAACCAGATTTGTGAAAGAGCTCTTAGTATAATTATTCCCCATGCAAATCATCTAACGGCGAGATGGCCGAGTTGGTTATGGCGTCAGGTTAAGGCTACCTTAACAGCAATTCCTGGTGGAGCAATCCGCGTGGGTTCGAGTCCCACTCTCGTCAGTTGATTTTTTTGTTGTTCTGGATATATGCAGAACCAATACCTTTTGCGTGCGCAAGACATTTTTTTTTTTTTAGTTTTATTTTTAATAGTTTTATTTTTAACAGTGATATTCGATTTTCTTCTTCTTATGTATACGGCAATATCAATACTTCGTTTGCTTGTGGCGTAGTGACAGCATTCAAACAGAGCCTCCTTGATAGCACTACCTTGATAGCACTAATATGGCTGAGGAAGTTCATATCGATACCAAAGTGGGGCCAATTTTTTCTCAAGATCTGAGAATCAAGCGCCAGCAAAACTTCGATCTATTGTGAGAGACGCATAGGTGCCATCTCCCAAATATTTCGCCAAAATGACTCCTCTAGATGCGACTAGCGATCAGTTCGCCATTCTTCCCATTCAGATGCCTCCGGTCCCTTCATTTCCAGAGACAGCCATCCACGAAGTGCGGATACGAAGAAATGCGCCCAAAATCCCGACGGCGAATGATTCTCGCAGTCTCTTCTTGAAAAACATTCCTGCAGATAGCACAGAGCCTCATTTTAGAGCAATCTTCACCGATCTTGTCGGCGCTGGACGATTCGAGACTATAACATTCGAAGACGATAACAAAGCTGCTCTTGCGATCGATCCTGCCCGAGCGCTCAAGGTTGCTGGATTTGCGCGAAAGCGGAAGAGAGGAGACGTGGAAGACGAGGAGAGAGCGGAGGAAGAAGCTGCACGACTACCCGATATCTGGACACGTCAACTGCATAGAAGCAGTGGCACAGCCATCGTGTTGCTTGCCGATGACAAGAGCGTACAACTCGTCCTCAAGGCGATTACGAAACTTCAAAAGACCAAAAAGTATCCTGTATGGGGCCAAAGCATCTCTGGTGACGTCCAGTCGCTAGGTTCACCATGGGTCTCTTCCCATTTACGACTATGCCGCGCCAATAAGGCGGAGATTCAAAAGGCTACACACGCATTCTTCAATGTATTCAACAGGAAAGAGAAGGAAGCTGCTGAACTCAGCAAGCGCCTGCGTAACGAGCCTGACGAAGATGGCTTCGTTACTGTTACTCGTGGTGGAAAGGTCAATCCGGCGAACCAGTTCGAGGCTGAGGAGGCCAGGCGCAAGATGGTTGAGAAGGCAGACAAGAAGAAGTCCGAGTTGAAGGACTTCTACCGGTTCCAACTGCGAGAACGACGGAAGCAAGAGCAGGCGGACCTGCTGAAACGTTTCGAGGAGGACAAGAAGAAGGTCAATGCGATGAAAGAAAAGAGAGGAAAGTTCAAGCCGGAGACATGATGCAAAGGGACTTCTCTCGTATGGTTAATGATGTGAAGTGAGTCGAGATTTCATTTACTTGGGCTTTTATTTTCCACGAAACGCAAGCATGATGACGCACGCGGGGCCATCGAGAGGCTAGAAGAGGATCCAGGTTCGCCTGGGCTCAATTCCGGCTGATGTCGAAAACAACCGCGTAATAACAATCTTCTCAACTCTTCTGAAGCTTGAATAAACAGACGAGGCGCTTTTTTATGAAATTGTCTGCGATGAAGATGGTATTAACGCCGTATCTAGGAATACTGAACTTGTCAGCTCGATGAGGGCTCTGAATGCACGAACAGGAACGATGTCTATATGGAGGACTAATAATTTCGATATCACCGTTCAGAGAGATTTCGGCTTCATTAACCCCCGTTCACCAACTCTACCGATTTCATTTCAGCGAGTTACCATCAAGCTAATTTGCAAATTGAGCGCTGCATACTACTGAAGCCGCCAGAAAGCTCACCAATGAGGATATCATGCCACGGGGATGTGGGCATATAATGATACCACCAATGTATATAGATAATAACAAAAGCATATATATCCTCCACAAGTATGGATTCAGTTATCCCATTATGTGCCTATCATGCCTGTGTCTTGTCGTTTACAAAGTGAGGGGTGTATACCACAAAAGAAGCTCAAATAAGACTTTTAGTGAATGTATAGGTATAGGGGTATGTTGAGTGCAAGAAGACATATGTAGGTACTTTCTGGATTGTTTATTTTTCCAGGTCAAATTTTCTCCTTCCAAGATATAGCACCTACCTAGGCAGTTACCTATAGAAAGCTACTGTCGCAAGTGGCTGCGATTTTAGCACTTAGCCTGGATGCGCGGATGGTGCGTTTGGAGCACCCGTGCTTAGTCATGCAAAGCTTATTGGGGGCGTTGTTTACTTCCTCCACATGGCAACCAAAACCTTGCGGTCGCATAGGGCCAATACAGACTTCAGTCTACCTGCGATCAACAGCTCGATTTGTGTTGACGCATGGTAATAAGAGATAGACTGACTGTCTGACTTATTTCGCCATCTTTCGCTTGAGCTGTTGCATCTAGTCAACATGATTGATGCAGAGAATCTCTGGACGGCTTCGCAGTACATCAATAATCAACTGTTGTCAAGAGGACTTCTTCGAGATGGCCGCGACATCGATTTCACAGGCCTTGGAGAAGACGAGTTTAGTACTGCAGAGACCTCAGGCCGCATCATAAGCATCTTGAATGATCTTATTATCCGACGAGATGTACGTTTTTGAGACATTCCCACCAGGTCTAACAACATGGATCACTCAAACTAATACATCACCAGCGAGATGCGGAACAGCGCGAATCCCTCTCGGTAGCGCTGCGCAATCTTCGAGCGGAGAATTTGAAATACACAAGCGACATTTCCCGACTATCAGAGAAAGCCGCCGAGGCACAGCGCAGAAGCGACATTGCCACGGCATCCGAGGCTTCGCTCAAGGCCCAGCTCAGGTCAGCAGAGTCGACCGTGCGAGGACTCAAAGACGAGCTGGCACGTACAAAAGGATTAGTTGCACAGGTTCGAACCGCGTGTGCAACCGAGGTACGGAGACGTGATCGCCAAATCGAAACTCTCAAGAAGCAGGTCGGCGAGGCGGGTCGTGCGAGAGGAACAAGAACCAGCTCTGGAGTCGTGTCGATAACCGTGACAGGTGATGTGGGCAATGAAGGCAGGAGGTCGCTCACACGTGGAGGGAGCATCGAAGACGAAGACCATTCCTTGCGTACCGAGACAAATTCTTTCCTTGCTAGCTTGGCGCAGAACTTGAGCGAAGAGAATGAGACTCTGTTGAATGTCGTGCGGCAGGCAAAAGATCGGCTGTGCGAGATGAGTGGATGGAACGGCGAAGGAAAAGAAGATACTGAGGTTGTGAAGCCGCAAGGCTGGCAAGAGATGGCATCGGAGCTTGGTGCTGTGATGGAACACCTGAGAACAATCTTAACGAACCCATCCTTCGTGCCAATCGAAGAGGTTATGGTGCGAGAGGAAGAAATCGATCGTCTTAAAGCTGGTTGGATCAAGATGGAGAGCCGATGGGAAGATGCTGTTCATCTGATGGATGGATGGCGGAAGAGAATGGCTAAAACCGGCAAACCTATTGGGGAGGAAGATCTCAGGATGGGACTACATTTAAGCCCGGTTCGCGTCTCTAATGTTGAGGAAACAAGAACCGGACGAGAACCCGGCCTACCAGCCGTAGCGGAAGAAAGCGAAGAGGAGGAGGAGGAGGATGAGTTGAAGCGATCGCCTTGTCCCCCCAAAGGATTATACCGAGTGACGGCTGATGATGCGGAAGAAGACGAAGAGGACGATCTCGAAGAAGACATTTATGGTTATAGTAACGATGAGTCAGGTGGTGTTGACAACAACGACGAAGGCGACGACGGTAATGACGGCAACGGTGGTAACGACAACGACGACGACGTTATGGAAATTGATGAGTACAATGCTGAAGAACCGGACAACCATGCCCCAGAGATGGAAGAAACTACAGGGGGAGCTGAGGATGATCGACGATTTAGAGAGTCGGATCAGCCCCCCATACCGCCGCCTCACTTAGTTCCTCTTCAGAATTCTTCTTCAGCTGGCAACCGTGGTCCTTTGCAGAGTAGACACCGACAAAAACCCAGTGGCTCCATCACGCAACAGTCAAATGCATTTACTAGTACCGAAGCACCTAAAACTACGTCTAGTCGAGTTGTAAGGCCACTTGCAACTTTCCAGAAGCAGCGGTCTGATGCCGCAAAGACAGCCAAGTCCGAAGAGCGGCCTCTCGTTGCATCGACGTCATCTCTGGATGAAGCTCTACTGTCAAACCACCGAGAAGAAGAACATCCAAGTTCTCGAAGCGGGCCTGAAGTTGGCGCCAGTTCTAACCCAGCAGGCATGCGATCCAACCCACGTCGTATGCCTGTCCGTCTAGCACCGACACAGGCAAACAGAGTCTCGCGGCCACAGTTTGGTGGCTCACCATCCAAAGCCGCGATTGCTGCCAAGCTCGCCGCCTCAGAAAAGCAAGCTGATGCTGCGCGTGCGAAACTTCAGGCCCTTCGCGCTGCGAAGACTGCTCAAAGACCCGCGGTGGCCTCTGCCACAGAGCTATCGAGACCTTCGGCGGCGGCAAGAATAAACGCTGCGGCAGGCAGTCGCCCCAGGAGTACGAGTCCGGTAAAGCGAGAAGTTGCGCCGCAGGAAGCACAGAAACCCGAGAAGCGAAAGAGGGATATCCGGGTGGCTAAAGTCACGTCGAGGCGGAGAAGCACGCTTAGTCCATTTGAACTACAGGGCTTGATATCTGGCAATGTTGAATGAGAATATGGTAGATATGAACTGGGCATTGGGAAGATTTGATGATGGCATGGCTTGGAATTTATGATACTGCAGCTGTGACGTTTTTATTTGGATAAGACTTGTTCATAAGGGTGTCTTTGAGCGGGGAGGAGCATTTTTACTTGGTGTTTGAGGTGCAAGATATTGCTATTTACTAACGACGGGATATATCATGAAGACTGATTCATTCTTATGACACTTTGCTATTTATTATGACAGTGAATATGACCTTGGATGATACGAAAACTATTATTTGCACCAGGCACATTTGAACGTTAACCCTTTAAACAAGAGAAAAAAACGAAAAAAAAAAAAACAACGTCAAATTCGACTTTGATAACATATGCGACGGCTGTTACTTGCCCTCCCAAACTTGTGCAAGACTTTTAAGCACTGTAACCACTGCATCCCCTTCTAAAGAACTAGGGAACGCACTGATGAGCGAGATTCCATAATCCAGAATGCCCACCGCGTCGGTCAGAACCACCGCCCCTTCATCCAGGCGTGTTAAAACCGGTATGCAGTTTTCACTCCAGTTGGCGTCGCGGAAACAGGCATCTTCAGGAGTAGCGCCGTCAATGGCAACGATGCAGAGTTCAGACGTCGACATGTTCGTTCCCGGCGCCGTATCCGTGGAGCTCTGCTGCCAGAAGTCTTCCATCGGAAATACTGATGAGGCCTCCGGTAGGTTTGGATCCGGGTTGATGGACGCAAGATGAGAAGCGGCCCATAATGTCAAAATTGCCCTGTGTACGGCTGTTGGCCACCACCAAGGGCGTGCGTCGGCATCGACAGCGCGTAAATGCCGTAATGCTTGGCCGCAGTGGAAAATGGCTTCTTGGCGGCTGGGGAACATTCCTGGTCTTGGAGAAACCGTTGCCAGAAGGCGAGGTCGAGGGTCCCTGGATTGGTGAGTCTCTCGATTGCCACTAAATTGGCTGCCAGATTGAGGAATATGAAATGGTACAGAATCAAGCTGAGCGTGCTATCGTTTGTAAATGTATGCTCGTTGTGAGGTTTTGTGGCAAGGATGTACCACGATCGGAGAAGTCTCTCTGTTTCCAGCACGCCAGAGGTAGCTATTCTGCTTAATTCTAGAGAGGAGGTGCTCCTTACCCACGAAAGTAGACTCCGAGAATGATAAGTTAAAGCTTGCAGCGGGTGAAGGAGAAGCTGAAGATGCCGTGGAGGTACTCTATCTGGCAGAGTACCATGAGTAAAGTCTTGGAATAGTTGCTTTAATGTTTGACGGAGCTCAAAGCCTGGTGGATCTGCTATGTTGAGCTCTAGGTGTAAGCCATCTATTAAATACGAGTAACTGGTTTGTATGATGGTTCTCGTATCCCATGGGATGTTGGGATCGGGAAGAGGTCGTGCCA
Organism: Trichoderma hamatum GD12; assembly: GCA_000331835.2. Taxonomy (NCBI): domain Eukaryota; kingdom Fungi; phylum Ascomycota; class Sordariomycetes; order Hypocreales; family Hypocreaceae; genus Trichoderma; species Trichoderma hamatum. The sequence continues at coordinate 360,486 of KQ479114.1, forward strand.
AATCGGAAAGAGAAAGTGTCTGCTCAACATTGTGGAACAAGCTCAGTTCTTGATCCAGTGTGGCCCAGCTATATGCTAATCTGTGAAAAAATAATCAGAAAACCACCGCGAAGCTTTTATCCAACAGAGACTTACCGATCATGAGCGGAACGTTGACCATCTACATCCGTCTGCTGATGAAGCTGTACCGATTCATCCACATGAATGCTTGGACTGTGGCCGTCAAATAGTCCTTTTCGCTTAAGTCTTCTTATCCAAATCTTTGCAGAATTTAAATTTGGGATTTCTGGTAAGTACGAGTGATTGAAAGTGCTGTCGACATCGAGCAAAGGATCATAAAAGCTGCCTTGAAAGCCGGCTGTGTCTTTACCAACTTGCTGTGGGATATTGAGGAAACCCCCGTAGTTCTTTAGCTCTTGGAAGGAGTGCATTTCCGGAAGCGAGGTCAGCCTATTGAAGCAACTATCTGTATTCTCTGGACGGCATCGAAAGCCGTTCGGCACGCTCGATGACACGTCGTTGTCGGCAACATCCATGTTTGTACAAAATTTTGAGAATCCGACATGTATAGGCGAATTTTGTCCATGTTCGAATGCGTTCATGTCTGAGTAGGATGAGCTACCCAGGGATGTGTTGGTTGCAGAGTGGCCGGACCAAGGCGAAAGGGGGTTATTAAAGGCATCTCGGAAATGGTCGTCATACTGATCGGTACCTCCATGCAAATGCTGTATCGGACTTTGGAGGAGGATATTTTCAGACGTGTTTTCGACTGCCGATGTGAGAAGGCTATTCGTTGACAAAGACGACGCTGCTTGAGCTGCCGCCCGAATCGCAGCTTTGGATGCCCGGCGGGCGTATCGCGCGATGCATTGGATATTCTTTTCGAGACATCTTGAACATGGAATCTTTTTATCGCAGCCAGTTTTCGCGCTCGCACAGTTTTGACAGGCGATGAGTGTTCGTCCGGATATAAACAGGTGGCTGAAAGGTCCGGATGGGGGCTCGACGTGGCCTTTCGACCTATGAAGCTTCATTATACGAGTAGTTTTTGAATAGGCCGCTTAGATTGGAAGATGGGAACAGTAGTTTATCGAAGAAATATTAGTTAGCTGATGGATAGTGCGTGGAGAGCAGCGATCGTATCTCTTAAATGCAAGGCAGCGAGTGTCTTGTAATAAATCTGCCCAGGAGATAGCTCTTCTTATCAGGTGAGAAAGGCACGACGAAACACGGTTGCAGAATGAAGGGTTATAATATTTGCTTATGAAACTAGGGCAAAGATACCGGGAAACTCGACTGTTTGAATACGTCTGCTGGCTTTCAACGGGGACACCACCCAGATGGCTCGCCAGGAACGCTGAGAGCGGCTAACAGTCTTGTTAAACCGATTAAAGAAGGTGCCGCGAGGAAGCTACCGCTGTAGGCTGCTGTTTATAAATGGAGGATGCCTTTTGTGGACAACGAAATGGATTTGTGTTGCGCATGCGTCCTTACTATAGGTGCGTTGCTCATCCTGTGAAAAAGTTTGATAATTGGCTAAAGAGGATTCGGCAAAAGCATCATGTTGACGTGAAACCATCATTCAGCGTGATCTTTGAAATACTATCCGGAATAGATGTCCCAAAAGCCCAGGATGAGACTTCTTGGCTCTAAGGATTCTAAAGTGAGAGAGAACTGCCAAGATCACCGCTTCCAAGGGAGCCAAAGGAAGAAGCGGCAAATATCCTGGACAAGCGGATTATCATTGGTAATAGTGGCGAGGCTTTGACTTGGTGCATCTTGGCTGCGGCATCGGCATGGCTCACTGCGTTTCTTGATATATGGCACTCTCCTAGGAAGTCAGGAGTAAAGCCTAAGAGGTACCGTACGGTGTTCTTTCGCTTCAACAGTTGGATTACATGAGATAGAGCGATAGACTTCTGTTGATAGTTTCAAGACACTGGTCAGAAGCTCACATATGGGTACCATTTTCGTCAAATAGCAAGATTGCATCTGCAATAAGCTGGAGAAAGGAAATGAGAACAAACATAACATTTCGTCGATGCCCTTGGCAGCCATTCTCCTGGAATCGTCTTTTCATGATTGACTACCAATATGGGATAGAGAAGAGTTAATGTAATCTGTTGAATTGAGACTGGCATTGATTTTTCTTTCACCAGGTCTTTTAGATGGCAGCTGATTTCCAGCAGTATATCGCCTTGTCTTCGACCGATTCGTGATATCTTCTTTTGGAGACATACCTAGTGAAAACCAAATCTACTAAATGATATTCAGTACCATTTAGCTTGTATGAAATACGTTGCATCTGCTACGAAGAGGGTGCCCTCATATGCAAGCCACACCAGCTAAGTTTGATCTTTTGAGAGCCCTCGTTTGCTAATGCTGCAGTCCCAAGCGCAAATACACGAGGCGGTTGCTTTAGCCTTCAACGGCTGTCTCACATATAATACCCCGTATAGTTGAGTGGCTACCGCTGTGAAACTGTGTAACAGTACGTTATACGTGTTCTGGCTGACGTGTGGTGCGAAGTTGGAGCCGAGTCTATAGACCATGCGGATCGTCAACCTAGCGGCTAGCTAGTCCCTGGTGTAGCATCTTGGTCGAGTCTCCTGCGGCTCGCGATTCGCCTGGCTTTGGAAGCGGTGGGCGCAGTGATGAGCCGGTTTTTTGAGCTGCGTATTCAAGCATGGAGACGTTGGTCTTGTTGTTGCACAAACCACGCAACGAAGTTCAGGCTATGATATATCATGATGATACGAACAGTCGAGAATGATGGATGTCGTATTGCTTCAGCTCGGCTGTTAAGTTCGACTTGGCAATGGAGAGTTGTATCTTAAAAGCGTAAGTATAAAAGAGATTTCCTACATGTATGCAGGAAAACATGACTGAAACGCTTCATCATAGGCTGATCCCATGATGGATTCAAGTCCCACAAGCATCTGTAAGTCGTGCGACATACAGGTCCTCGAGTTGGAACGGCTGAACTATCCAGAGATCCGAGCTCTCGTGTCGTTTCACAAAGGCAAAGACGAAGAAATAAAGAATCGTTGAAGATTTATTACTTGGCTTCTGCATTCGCCATGTTGCACAGAGAGCAGGACAGGTAGACTCGCAGATGGCTGGACTCTGCGCCTCAATTACAGGATATCGGTGATGCGAGAATTGGACCATGAGGTATGGCATTAGTTATCGTCAAGTTTTGCGAAACAATGTGAGAGATGTAGGCGAATATATAAAAAAGAAGATGAAAATTGTAACTTCCTGGTATTAATTCAGAATTGAACTCGGAAAATGCCATCTTGGTACTTGGATATGGTACATGTAGGTACCTACATTAGTCCCTACTAGTAGCCTATAGGTGCGTAGTAGGTGCTAATCTCTATAAGCTTCAGCGGGCCTGTTCTAGGTATACTAAGGCCACGTACATTTCATTCTTCAAAGTCATTCTCGTCTTTACTGATGTCATGTCGATTTATTTCCAATCACAGGCCTGTACACGCGGCTTATGTTGGGCGATCCCGGCAATAACAAGGCGAGAAGACGGAGGGTACATGTAACCTTGGCCGCAGCAGCTGACAAGTGGACAGCGCGATAAGCTCACAGCTGACGGCAGCTGCCTAGCCACATCCGGGCCCTATCCAGCCCTCACTGCTTCGCAGCGCAGCGCGATTCGCAGCATCAACAACCTCGCTCGGAGGACAAAGAAGCGCAGCCTCGTTGCACCATGAAGCCCATCATTGCCGTGCCAGCGGTTTCGGCCCTTGTGTATAGGGCCTGGAGCAAGAAGTCGCTGACCCCAGCAGGCATCGCTGCTGCTACAGCCACTGCCATTGCGCATGCCTATCATCCGTGGAATCTGCCATTTGTCCTTCTCGTTGTTTTCTTTCTGGCGGGCACGCGAGTCACGCACGTGAGTCAAGGAACATGGCAATCTATCTCTGCAGCTTAAGAAAAGAAGAAACAAAGGCTGACGATGAAATTAGGTCAAGGAAAATGTTAAAGCTACACTCACGCTGAGTGCAAAGGGAGCCTCTGGCGGCGAAGGCCCTCGTACGCATGTTCAAGGTAGGTTGGCGGCTGTCGCTTGTGATTGAAGCTCTAGCTGTCTAAACAAAGGCTAACCCCATCGCCAAGTCTTTGCCAATTCTCTCGTGGCATCCGTATTGTCTGTTCTCCATGCCAACCAGCTCTACGCGCGAGATGCTGCCCTCAGAACCCCAGGTGGTCCGACGCCCAGTGGATCAATGTGTTTCTCATGGGGAGGTGACCTCCTTGTTATCGGCATCATCGCCAACTATGCTGCAGTTGCGGCTGACACGTTCAGCTCGGAGCTGGGTATTCTGTCAAAGAGTGAACCCCGCCTCATCACTTCCCTTACGCTGCGAAAGGTTCCCCGCGGCACAAACGGCGGTGTGACATTGTTGGGTTTAGGAGCTGGGCTGCTGGGATCTGTTGTTATCGTCACGTCCTCTATGCTATTCCTGCCATTGTGCAACGAAGAATCTGCTGCCTGGAGTCGTGGAGGTGGTATTCCTTGGACAACGGAAAGTAGACGGCTACTTATGGGCTTTTTGGTCTTGTGGGGCCTTCTCGGTAGCGTCCTGGACAGTTATCTTGGTGCCATATTCCAGCGCTCAGTCAAAGACGTTCGTTCTGGAAAGATTGTCGAAGGTGACGGCGGCACTCGTGTCTTGGTGTCTGGCGAGTCCGATAGCTCTGATAAGCGAGCCGATATCAAAGCCTCATTACTGCACGGCGAGGGTAGCAAAGCTACAGAGAAGACAGGTTCATCAGCTGTCGATGAATCTGATGAGTTTGTCGATAAGTTTGATCCCAAGAACAAGCACAGGAAGCCTAGCTTCGGAGATGAGAAGCCTTCTCGCATAGTTGAAAATGGCTGGGATCTGCTTGATAACAACGACGTCAATTTCCTCATGGCTGTCACCATGAGCGTTAGTGCGATGGCGGCGGCAAGTTGGTACTGGGGAGTTTCCTGGCAAAGTATGCTGACCCCTTGAGGTGGGGGCATTAGAAATGTTGCTGATAGAAATCGGCCATATATCCATCATTCCTTTTCTACCTGGGAGTAAGGGTAGTTGATATGTGCAGGCATCAGCAAAGAGTCAGAATTTCGACAAATTGTCTCCAGGAGTGCAATGATGATACGGGAACGTAAGATACTTCTCTATCTGTTGCTGAATGGAGTCTACATAAAAAAAGAATAGGTGGTGGAAATGAAGTAGGGCTCAATAAGTTGTTGATATTGTGAAATAATATGGAGGCAGCTATTACAGTGTTGACGATACCTAATTTTGGAATATAATAATGGATGGCCGGCAGGCGAAAGATGAAATATAGATGCCAGAATCAAGGAATATGGTGTAATAACTTGCAACTTGTGTCGGTTTGATCTGTTTGCTGTAGTGCTTACATCACCTCGTGCTGTCAAAAGAAGCAAATGGAACGTAAATGATGTGTAAAAATAATATTTGGCAGCTCCGATGCTCATATCTGGCCTTCAAATACCGACTCGAAATTATTATTCTCATTTGCTATAACGGTTTTCATTCAACTTCGAAGATGGGCCCCCAAAGCAGCGCGTCTCCTTTCCATCAACTCTCTCGCATACCCATCCCAACAGCTCTCCTCACAGCAATAGCGTCTACCGACACCCGCCGAACCCTCACTTTTCCAAGCTACAGAAATCACTTGCGCCGAACCGCTTCAATGCCACCCGTCGAACCCTCCACGTCAATCTGCCAGCTGGCGAGGTGCTCGCGCGCCCTTACACTCACCCACCCGCCCACATATGCATGGCCTTCAATCCGTTTGCACTCTGGGAATGAATTCGAACAGGTGAAAAAAATTTCTATGCCACGTTTTTTTTTTCCTGCCCCTTCTTTTCTTCCATCTCAACCTTTTCTTTCTAATACAACCCCCTTTCTTTCCTTCTTCTTGAGCTCAAGGAACCGTCAACAGACGTCTCCATCGAAAAAAATAGACTCTCCTTTTTGGTCAAAAGAAAAAGCAAAGTCAAAAAAAAGCTCTAATAATTTTTTTTCTTAATACTTGGATCAAGGGGGGAAAAGAAAAGAATATCAACATAATGTCTCTTACTCTTCCCAACCCAATGGAAGACGCCCAATTTGCTCGCGATCTCGCTTCGGGAGTCTACATCATCGACATCCCGCCCGCCCAGGCAGCTATTCCCGGCGGCCTAGAGTCTCCAGCCACTTCATTCGCTGCCAGTGAAAACACCAAAGATCTTGAGGAGCCCGTTGTTGCCGATGGTAGCGGTGGCATTCCGGATGGTGGTTTCAGAGCTTGGCTTGTCGTGTTTGGAGGATTCTTGGACTTTGCTATTGCTTTTGGTAAGTTTTGCTTGGGGGGATCTACCAATATCTCGTTTCACAATACGTTATCCTTTTTTAAAGTTGCTATATAACGGTGAAGGAAAAAAGAGCAAAAAGACGGAATAAGAGTGTTGAGGCTGACTCTCCATTATAGGACTTGTAAACTCTTTTGGCACCTTTCAGGCCCGCTACGAAACCCAATGGACTTGGCTTTCTACATCTACCATTACTTGGATTGGCAGCATTCAGGTATGTAATAACAGGCCAAAAAGCTTAAACATTGCCCTACCAAGCCAATTATATACTAATTGTCTGTGATAGCTCTTCATTCTCTTCCTCGGCGGCGCCGTCGTTGGCCCCATCTTTGACAAATACGGTTCTCGAGCTCTCATGTTTTCTGGCACTGCAGTTTGCCTCCTGTCCTTCATTTGCTCCAGTTTTGCTACTCAATATTATCAATATCTCCTGTCTCAAGGAATCCTTCTTGGCATTGGCAATGCATTGCTGTAAGTTCTTATCTTCACAGCACCATCAAAGGAATCAAGTAGACCAAAATCTTTGTTAACCTTCTCTATATATAGTTTCTATCCTGCAACCGGAGCCATCTCTGAATGGTTCAATCACAAACGAGGTCTCGCCCTTGGCATTGCCCTCTCAGGATCCTCCGTCGGCGGCATCTTCTGGCCCCTCATCATCAACAAGCTCTTCACAATCCTAGACGCCCCCTGGGTTCACCGAATCATTGCCCTCATCTCCATCCCCATCCTCCTAATCGCCTGCCTCCTCGTCAAGGAGCGCAACGACGCCGCCGGCCACGACACCGAGGGCCGCCAGATCAAGTCTTCCTCGGAGAGGAGCATCCGCAACGCCGTCTTCGAGTGGCGCTTCTTCGCTCTCTGCCTGTCTCTCTTCTTCATCTACGGGGGCATGCTCATTCCATTCTACTTCATTCCTCTATTTGCTATTCAGCACGGCGTGGGATCCACCATGGCCAACAGTCTCCTCGCGATTGGATACGCGGGTTCTTTCGTCGGCCGTGTGGGGAGCGGCTGGATCGCGGACCGCTTCGGCCGGTAAGTCTCCACTTTGCCCCGGGACGGGTACGGGACGACTACTTGATTCATGGACGATTGCTAACTAAAACTCATCAGATTTAACGTCTTATTTGTAATGGGCATCTTGACCGCCGGAATCACCTTCTGCTGGGCCGCCACGACGACTCTTAGCTCGATGATAACCTTCACCCTTCTATTCGGACTCTTCTCCGGAGGTCTCATCCCGCTTGGATCTGCCTGTGTGGCGCAAACCACTCCAGACATGGGACATATTGGCCTGCGTATTGGCTTCATGATGGCCTTTGCTTCTTTCAGCGCCTTATCCGGCGGACCTGCCAGCGGTGCCATCAAGGACGCAACCACCACCTGGTTCTCCGTCCAATCCTTCTCTGCATCTCTTACTCTTTTGGGGGCACTCATGACCTTTGGACTGCGCCTTTGGCTGCAGCCTCTGGGAAAAGGAAAAGTGTTTTGATTTCATTATCGGCTGGAACGCTTGCTCAAGTTATTAGACTTGTAAAAAATCGACTCCTGGCCATGATCAACTCCAACTTCGGGTATATGAGATAATTGCATGGTAAAAGCCTTGGACTGCAATGGATTCGGCGCACTGGTCTTTTCTTTGTAAGTATATACTGAACGAAAAGTGGCAATAGGAATAAGGGATAGGGTTCGTTATATGAGAGGTAAAACATAATGAAAAGGACGAAAAGGTCTTGAATCAACTAGATAGCCACCATTACTAGCCATTTGAGAATAATAACTTTTGACGAATTTTGACACCGATGTCTATGTAATATTACAAGGTAAGCTTTTTAGCTACTATGGCATGAACCAGGCCCTATATAGGCCATATAAGAGATGAAGCAGGAGCCAAGTATTTGCCACTACTAATTAAGCAAAGATCGAACGAAAATACAAATTACAAGATAATTTGAAGCTGACATGGTTACTATACAGTCTCTGAAAAGTCGCATATGAAAGCATAAACCATCTCATCTCGCCAAACTCAGACACCACCAAGCTTATAGTAATATAAAGAGGGCTTTAACAAAATAAAGTTCAGAGAAAGGTATTGGTAATTCCAATTCTAACAATTACTCCGCTCCGTATTCCAAATTGGACACCAGAAAAAGAAGAGAAGAGATATTGAGAAAGAAGAAAGAGGGAAAGCTCCTCCACAGCAGCAGCTTAGTTCTCAGACACTGCATGTCGGAACCAATAAAGAGGACAAGAAAGAAGGATAGAAGGCTAGCAGTAGAAGGTTCAGTTGTCCTATTTAAAGAGGTCAATGTACTAAACTACTTCTTTCGCCCCTTTGAACCTCTTGGGGCGGGTGAGTAGTCTTGAATAAAATGTGCGTCCTCCAAACATTCGGTAACAACGGGATTGATAAAGACGTGGTGCTGGAGCCCAGCCTTGAAAACGGCCCTCATAAGGTTTGTTCTGAAATAGAGAGACCAAGTATCAATCTTGGCAACATGGTTACCAAGCCTCAGCTTGCACCGATAACCGTACTCTGCTTGCCCATCATCAGTGCGTTGCGCGACGGGTACATGTTCGCCCTTTTCAGGAACATATATAGCGGTAGAATAGAAAGGGCCAACACCCCTCTCGAGAGAGGTCACTACGCTGAGCAGATTCTCTCGTAAGCTCCGGCGGTGCTTCCTCGATACCGATTTAGCACTCAGCTTAGCTAGTTCGCTCAGACGACCAGCCAGTCTTTGCGGATCGTACTGGAGCTGGAATGGCTCGCCGGTCTCTTCAATGTGGTTCCGTGATGCCTCAAAGACGAGGGCAATGCAACCAGCGGCATTAGATAGGATATCAACGTCATGGCTGTCTAGCTGATCCACAAAAGCATCCATGGCCGCATCGGCATAGTCAGAAAAGTCAGCCACATGGCTAGCAAGGAAACACCAGCCTTGGAGAGCAGCTGCGACAATCTCGACATTGTCATGAGCCTCAATTGACTCTCCATCTGTTCGCACAATCTCCACCAAATATTCCATCACCTCTAGGGCAGCCTCTTCCAGGCCACCGCCGTACAAGACTGTCATGCAGAGCGCGTAAATCGCATAGATACGACAGTCATCGTCATCGTCGTCCATCAATACTTGCTTGAGTATCCTCTGCGCTCCATCGAAGATTTCTAAAGATCCAACCGTTCCGACTGTGAGAGCAAAGGCATGTAGACTCAAAAGGCGTTCCTTGGCTGTGGCAGCACGATTTGAATCGTGAAGGAAAAGGTCTGCCAGCTCACTTGCGGCATCGTCTAGCCAAAGATGAGTTTCGGCGGTATAATGGGTGCGAACCGCTTTGATAAAGGCATTGAGGAAATATTCTCGCATCTCGCCATTATTACGTTTTCGATCTCGGAGGCCGTCAATAAGAGCTCTTGTGTCGAAAACTGGAGCGTGGGGCTCGTCACTATTTTCGTCGACAGACTCGCCGGAGTAGACACTTGATGCCATGTCGTCTAACTCAAAATCGCCGTCATCGTCGCTGACGTCGGATGTGACGCGGCTATGCGCTGCGGAATGGGTGGGTGACGTTAATAGCGACGGCAGAGGAGAGCTTCGCGGCGTTGCGCTTCCTGACGCACGGCCGGATTTAATCGCCTTCTTGGAGACGGTCTTTCCATTGCCCTTGAGGGCCTTGACTCGAGCGTGGTTCATCATCTTGAGAGCTTGCTGGCTGAAGAACAGCGGGTGCAACTGGTATTGTATAAAGAGGAGATAAAAAGAGAGAGGAAAGTTGCTGGATTGTTGAGAGATGGATATGGAATTTTTAAGTTGGACAATGGAGAGATCGATGACGCTGCACCAAAAGCTCCAAGTCGATGGGAATGGAGGTAGGGAGAAGTATGGAATCCAACGTCCCACTAATCCACTTCTGCAGCTCTTGGTAACCAGTCTTTTGCTCTCCCCTTCGATTCGATTAGATTAGGTGAAAGCACAGGGGACGTCAGGTCAGTTTTCGCTTGCTTCTGTAGGATCGCAGGTTGCTTGCGAGTGCTTCGGATGCTAGTCTGGTGAGGGTATCGAGAAGTAGACCGTCCATGGGAATCCTGGGCAAGTGTCGAGATGCAGAGCAGATTGGGGGCAAAACAGCGAGAGCAGATGCGTAAATACGACGATGTGGAACGATGCTAAGAGACAAGAACAGCTAAGGCAAGGCGAAGAGGGAGAGGGAGAAACAAGGAAGATTAAAAGCAGAGCCGAGTGGCTCGGTGGCGTCAGGTTTGTGCGTGCGCCTGCCCGGCATGACCGTCCAGCGAGAGCTCCATGTCGCCGCTACCTGAAGGTGGCCGCGAGATGCTGCGCGCTAGGCGGTTCGGGGCATGTAGCCGGTACATGCTTAGGGCAATGGTCAAATGGCCCTCGATCGGCAGACATGTGAGAGCTGCAAGAGCTGGACAAAGTGGGACGAGCAGATAGGCCTGCCTGGCAATATTACTGTTGGCGCTGTGTATTATGAATTATAGGCAATATGTATAATTTTACTGGAGCACCTTATTTCCGGGTATATACTCCTAGTACCTTGCACAGCACCTCTAGGCGCTCGTAAACCAAGGCACTGTGGCGACTAACCTTGTCTCAGCAGGTACGAACAAACAACTACTGCCAACTCGCTCTCCGGGAAAAGTCGGATGATTGTTTGTTCGCTATTCTCTCTTCCAACTCTGCTCTCTAGGCGCTCTTCGGACTCACTTCGGCGTCGGTGTCCGGTATTGCAAACAAAGTCCAGCCCCGATCATGGCGGGGAAACACAGTGACGACAAATTGATGGTATGGATGGAGATGGACGGGAGATGGCGGCGCCGCTGTACCTCTCTGCACGTCCCGGCGGCATCTTGGGCTACTCCGCAAAAGACGCAACATCCCTGCTGGTCATGCGTCATATGCTGTAGCCACTTTACGCGCCAGGACGGGTTTCAATAAAGCCGGTTTATCAAGTCAACGTGCTGAGTAACTCCATGATACTAGGTACTAGCATTACTGTCTGACTTGATTGCCTGGCTGTGAGCTTTCATTCGCCAAACCATTTGCTTCGGTGAGCCCTCCAAGAAGAGGGATTCTTATCTGCTTTGGCCTACACCACATACCTATACAGCCTATCCACGTGCTGCAGCCCTGATTCGTGACGAGGCCAGTTGAAGCTGTGAGTTGACACGGAGCTGCATGCCAAGGTACATGCACTAGTCGCGGTATATGGTTGGTGGGGCATGTCTCGCGACTTTGGGCATCGGGTCAGCAGAGAGCTGGTGTTGAAGCTTGAACGCTTTATGAATGGATGAGTACCGAGTAGCGAGGGATTTTCCACTTTTCAGAAGAGCCGCAAAGCCTGCAGAGATGGTGGCGGCAAGTCTGCTCCGTACAAGGACATTTGCTCTGCATCTTAAGTTGCAGCCCTAAGCTTGTGAAAACTGATATTCGCCAATTTAGCCATGCGGCTGCTTGTTTGACTTTGACTCGACAGAATTTTACGGGGACTTTAGTATTGCGTTGAGGAGCTTACTCAAACAACAATCTATGGCCTCAAACTTACCTTCTCTCTGCGGGCAGGCTGCAGACCATCACTACAGACAGGACCTGGCAAAGAGGTCAGATGCTGCTCGCACAGGCAATAGTGTATAGCAATATATATATAGTATGTAGCATGCACTGTGGACCCCAGCCGAGTTCCCCATGTTGGATTAGTACTAGGTATACCGAATATCGATGCAGAATGCTATTACAATACAGTCATGCTTGTATTGACACAGCTTAGCGCCAAGGCAGCGTAGCGCAGCTGCAGCAGGGCTGGCCGCATCCCATCCATCCAGCCAACACAGGGCTTGTGTATCAGGACCCGTTTGCCAGAGTCCAAGCACAGCACCTCACGGCGGCTCTTGCACGCTGTTGGCGCTGTTGGTGCTTGGGTGCTGGGGTGCTGGGGTGCAACGCTACTTGTCCACCTGGCAAGCCGCGAATCCGCTTGCTGGGTCCCGCAGACTGCGTCGACAAATCTTATTTCAAGCCCATCATGCAGCTCTTCAACAAATACCACATCTGTGCCCGTCTGTGGTGCTGCACTTGGGCTCATGCTCTTTTTATGTTGGTGCCCTCTGCTCTGCCCTTCGGTGACGGCGGCTACATGGCAAATACTCGTCAAAGTGCAAATGCACGATGCCAGTGACATACTCGTGCCCCACCTAAGCTCCGATAAAGCCACCCACCGCGGGGCTTATCGCTGCCCACTTCTGCCCACTTCTGCCTGGGGCTGCCTGGGCTGCCTGCTGCTTGACCACTCAGGCGCTGAAACACCGCTGCTGCTAGGCGCTATGCATCTGCTCCCGTCCCCGGCCATGGGCTCTGGTAGCGGCCGCGGCGGACCTGGTGTCAAAGCCCCCAAGGTACCTTACATGTATGCTGCATTGGCCAGTCTGGTACCGCCCATGTCTCCCTTCGGAAGCTGCAGAGCGTGAGACAGTCGAGCAGACAAACCTCCCCTTGAATTCGCTTCGACTCGGCGCCCAAGCAGCTGTCAAGCCCGCTGCAGATACGGCGTGTCGAGGTACGCAGAGTGAACAGCCTCTACCTGCTGGATACTTGCGCCGGCTGCCTTCAGCCCTTTGGCACCACTATTCGCTGCACCTAGCATTAAACTCCCGTAGTGAGGTGAAGGTGACTCGAGCCCCACCTCATCCTTCACTTCCGAAGCCTCGACTCTCCTCCCCTCTTGTGCAAATAACTTCACACAGCCACCCACGTCCTATTTACTTTCTTCTCCTCCCTTATAGTTTGCGATTTCGTCTTCTGATCGTCCGCTGGTTGGAGACTTTTGTGCCTGCTTCTCCGTTCTTCTTGCGCCTGGTTTGATGTGCCTGTCCGCCAAAGGAAGCTGAAGCAGACAGGAAATAACCCTTTGGACGGGCATCGACAGCTTGGGCCAGCTCAGGAAGCCAATATCTAGCTTGATCGATATTTGTACCCACGCCGACTCTACTCTTCGATTCTGACCGAATTCGCCCCCATCAGCATACATCACGGGAGCCCACGCCAATCCAAACACCGACCATCATGGCGCCATCAGTCTATCGTGACGAAGGTACGTCACACCATCCACCATCCCTTGGATGCGCCGCAACACTCCAACAGTTCAAGGACTAACTTTGATGCAGCGCTGGTATCCCTTACGGCTGTTAACCCAACCCCTGATTTTGCGTTTCCAACTCGCAGCCTATTGCTCAGAAAGTCAAATACTACGGTCCCCCTTGGACGCATGAGTAAAAAGAATGGCGTGTTCGCTGCCCGAGAAGATAATGGCTGGATCGACTCTGCCGTCATGTCCAGAGATCATGCCAAGCTTATTTTTGATCCGCAGTCCCAGGTAGGCCACCCCCTCTTATTCTTTTTATGCCAAGAATCTGTTCCCAGCTAATTTATATACAGAGGGTCTTCATCAAAGATATCGGTTCTCTCCACGGCACGTTTTACAACGATACCCGCTTGAAAAAGCACCAAGCTCAAGCGGTAAAGGATGGAGACCTCATTCAGTTCGGTATCACCATAGATAGGGGATCAGAAACCAACCCGCCCTGCATTATGCGAGCCGGCATTCAGTTTGGCGCACCCAGGTATGTAACCAGAATATAACCGTATATCCCCCCTCTTCAACAACCTCTCTAAATATGCCAATAGCTCCCTGCAGGGCCCAACCGTTTTCCGAGTTCCAGACGATAGTGATGATGAGGTTAGCGCCGAAGAAGATAATGCTATTCGAAGCTCCTCCCAAATACTACGAGATCATGGTATACGCCCAGACCCCAGCTTCTTGGTCTCGGACAATGCTGTCATTACTATTGAATCTGATCGCGAGATGGATTCATCTGAGCCTGAGCATGAAGACCACACCGAATCTACCAGGCCCGCCCAAGATCCAATGATGGACAAGTTTACTCCCCCGGGAGTGGTGCATACTTCAGACGAAGACGCTCTCTTCTATGGGGACGATTACGAAGAAGATTGCGAAGAAGATTACATGTCGGAAGACAATGATGGTAAGCCTTCCCACTACAATATCCTACTAAATTTTAAAGAGCACAGCACGGCTAACAAATCGCTTTCCAAGATCACTCGACTGGCTCTCCTGATCAAACCTTCCGCCGCACATTCTTAGACGACGACCACACCACAGCTAACGTCGAGGCCACTATCATCCACGACTCTGAAATTGTGGATAGATTTGAAAACGACTGTCTTCCACCCGTTCTCTCGGCATCAAATGCAGCTACGGCCCCGAACGATCCTGCGGTAGGCGTACATCTACCATCGTTCAACGATACTTTCCGGTCCCAGGAAATTTCTATGGGTCATAAGAATACAACTACCGACACCAACAATGATGCGGCTTCAAATGAGCTTCCAGCAAGCATTCACCTCCCGACAGCTCCTGAGCTAGTTGAGCCAAAGTTTTGGCCAGAGGACGTTGCTCTCAACCGAGCAACCGAATCCAGCCTTCTGTTAGACTCTGGTGCTGAGTTTCTCAACTCTCCTCTCAAAGAGCATCCTGGGCTAGAGAATGTCACCCCTCCTTTGGATCTCGACGAGACTTCTGCTTATCAGTTTGAAGTAACGAAAAATGCAATTACCCAGCAGCAACAGGCTTCGCCTAACGCTCCAGAAATAGGCGCTGCTCAGCCTCAGCCCATAGATCAGCAAGAGAAGTCCTCTCATGGCAAGCGAAAAGCCGTAGCGATATCAGAATTGACCGCTGAGGAAATCTCATTTGCTGAGAGAGATCCAGCTCAACGATCATCTTCGCTTAGACCCAGGACTCCTAATGACTCTGCCATGGACATTGACGACCATCACTCTGGACCTAACGAGTCACCGACAAAGCGGCTGCGTAAAGCTGCGGAAATCTTTGGATATGCGGCAATTGGAGGAGTTGCTGTTATGTCTGCTTTGATTGCCACTGCTCCAGCTCTGTAAACATTGCGGGCTCCTTCTCAAAGATTGCTCTCAGGAATTGTTTTGTGTATAGTTGTTGATTCCCCGTTGGTTTACGCTGACTTCCTTTTCTTTTCCTATCTTTTTCTTTCTTTTTTATTCTTTCCTTGTCTTAAACTATCATTTCCTTGTCTTTTTTATTATATGAAGAGATTCCGCTGTCCGGACTTGGCTTCCCAGTCTTTAACTGTTGGCGTCTCGGTATTTCACGAATTTGCGAGCCGTATAGGATGGGCTCTCATCAATTGGTTATCGGGGCCAGGTGCCGACTCTCAGCTCTGGTCATCGGTCCCTGATGAAGCGGCCCTCTCCATTGTGATGGCTTTTGGACGGTTTATTTTTCATGTACTTCTTGTTTTATCTATGAACTCTATGGCTACGAATTTCTTAATCTGTGATCTCATTAGGGGTCTCTACTCATTTTCTATATAACAAGGGTATGAAGAGAAAATAAATCTTTACTCAGGAAGGGAAGCCAATAAATTGAAAGTAATTGTTTTACATACCCATTCCTTGATTCTGCCTTGTTACCGTGACATTCTTCATGTGATTTGAACAGGGTAACTTGCCTTCACCGACCTTTCATCCACTCTATCTAGTGGTATTACTACTTCGCTTAAGCCCCATAAGATATAAGCCACCGTATTAACATTACGATCAATTGTACTACTGGCCACAGGAGAGAAGAAAATAGTCTAAACCCCCGAAGGCTTCACAAACTCAGCGCCTCAGAGCCAATCACAGGTTCGCTACGGGATATTTTCGTCGGCGTAATACGAGTGGCGCGCCCTGGAGGACTTTCGGACGTTACAGTCCATCACCACTCTCTCTCTCTCGTCTATTTGCCAAGAATACTTGGCTATATACTTCAAATACACCTTGTGTTGTTTAGAATAACTTGTGTCGTATTTAGCTGGCTGAGATGGGATTGTGTGTCTTTGGGTAATTTACAACGAGTATAAAGGGCTCTTTTATTGCTTCTCCGCTTCCTAACTGATCTCAATGTAAGACAATGCAGCAGTAACATATTACGTACGTGTAGTATCTACAATAGAGGCAATAGCAGTGATGTTTCTCGCTCTGATAGGGACTGAATAACTAGCAAGTAGTGGCAAGCCATGCCTAAGAATCGTTTTTTTCCAATTTTTAGAATTAACAAGGATTCATTGCAAAAACACCAACTTGTGCTGAAAGGTTCTCGGGCAACTTGCAGCATATCGAATGACTTGTTTTTGGCTGTTTCTTCCTTCGTATACGTACAATGTATACTCATAACACATTTTCTAGCGACGCTTACCCGCAGATTGTTTATTTTATGGTTGTCAAACAAGATCAGAATTCGGGTCACCGCTTGTCTGAAATGTTAATGGCAAAAGGAGAGGTGAAAGAAAAGAGTGCATTCTCGGATGGCGTTGTGTTACAGCGGTGAAGGAAACCGGCGGTTGCCTTATTCTGGGCCTCAACTGCTTTCATAAAACAATTCCTCCTAACTTATGCTACTTGGAAGAGAAGAGAGATTACGTCGGATCAGGCTACATTCTCCTTCTCTCTTCTATCCCTTCCTCTCAGTATAGGTAAAATTTACTGCGAAGCGAGTAACCGCTGGTCGGAGTAGATCCGAGATTGGCGTCTTTGCACGCCGTCATGATGGGCGTACAAGTTAAATGAGAAAAAACCGGTGAAGGGCGAAGAACTGTGCTGCCACAAGGCAAGGATGGGGAGTAAGAAAACTGATTTGGCAAAGGACGGCAACGGGACCCCACGTGGCGGGCCGGTGAAAGGGTTTCGGGATGGCTATCTGCATCGGCTGATGCCCAATGCAGCTTTCCTTGGGTCGATCATTGAGGCGTTGCCGGTCGGCAGCGGGATTAGCATGGCAGACATGGTGCTCTGCAGAGATGTAAGCGGGTCAGAACACGGGGCTGAACGAGGGATTCTTCCCCCAGAACGTCAGCTGAAATCTGAATGCTACTGGCTGAACTGACCTAGGGAAGCGGGAGGGTACACAAAACGGATTTCGACTCGTGGCTCGTATTGTTTGGTCCAAAGCCGTAGGGGAGGGAGCCAAGAGGGTTGCCGATATAGGCCTGGTGACCGGCTCTGAAAGTTGCGTCTTGGCTAGCTGGCTGCCCTCTTGGCGGAGAGCATCCGACCAGGGAATCCTGTAATTTTTTGTGTTCCGCAACACCAGCCACTACGTCGGATCCATCACTATCAAGACAGCCAGGGACGGATGCCACGCGCCCAATAATTAGCCGTTGGAGTGGGTGATAAGAGTGCAATAGCCGCCCTTTCCCTTCTACGATATAAAAGGAAGGATGCCATGGCTGCCAGAATTGGATGAATCGTCATCTTGCAGACGCCTGCTTTGCGGCTGAAACTTCAACACCTCCGATAATGATATAGTCAAGCCCAGCTAGCAAAGTTTTATGATTCGATAAAGTAATCGTCAAAGGCCTGGCCGGTCCGGCTATGGGCAAATGAGAGGGCTGGGTTCCGATCACCATACGGGTGGCTGCAGCATCTCAGCACCATCATCTTCACACAAATGGAACGGACCGGTTGAGAGAGGACAGCGTATGGATCCATTGTGCAGTTGAGCGCTCAAGTCGGTATCATTGTAGAGTAAAATTGTGGCTGACAGGCCCATTAGTTGGGGAGAGCAATGGGTGGGAAGAGCGAGGAGAGCACTTAACGAGGTGGTAAAACTTGTTCAATGCTACCGAGCACCTTGTCTGTGACGGTGGCGCATCCGGGCTGTGAGCTCGGATGTTGGTTGATATCAGCTCAAGCAGATGATTCTAGATAGAATCCATGTCCAGCTGGGCGGGTCGGTATCACGTTGCTCTCGTCTAGTTGCCTCAGCTATATGTCGAGGCAACCACACAAGTTGAAGAAAAGACAGTGGTGAGGTTTCCTGCAGCGGATTAGCTGGCCTCCTCTACGGCCGACGATGAGCGAGGCGGTCAAAGGATTCATGGCCATTCGGATAGCGTAGAGTAAAGGCGAGCAGGATGAACAATTCTTTAGCTCCTCAACTCTCTGGCGGCGTAGACATTAGTATTTAAGCAGAGGTTCCGCCACATGTTCTCCCTCATAAAAACATTCGCAATAGTTGGCCTTCAAAAACAGTCATCTCTCTACTTTTCAAATCTCCATCTCCGAGTAAGACTGCCATTAGCTTAATAGCCATGTCTTCTGGATTCGCCGCTGGTATGAAACCAAACCTAGTACCCATCACCTGCGACATGTGCAGTATTAGACAGTATGTCTTGATTATCACTATGTGCTCCAATGATGTGATTGCTGAGACGGAAGATAAAGACCCAGCTGCGAGTATTGCCAGGGTTCACTTGTCAGATTTGTTCCATCCAACTATCAAGATCTATCACCATCTCCGAGTTCGCCTTTTGCCTGTCAGAGCGGCAGGTCATCAACAGGGCAGAACAACCGGCCAAGTTCGGGTCCAGGTCACAAGCCTTCAGGAGTCTGTTCAAAACGTAGATAGGCTGCGTTGAGCAGAATCTTCAGATGTCAAAGGGTCCATGGGAATATTTTCGGGGGGGTTTTTTTTTTCTTATATACCTCTCTTTTCTTTCTTAAAATGCGAGGCTAGATAGCCTTGTAGTGTGGTTACATGGAGGGGAAAGGTGGAGCTTTATCCTAACATGATGTAGAACGTTCTCACTTGAGAGGTTTGGAGGGTGGTCCAAGGTTGACCACTCCAGAATGGACGGCTGGCTGTTAATCGGTGGAAATTTCTAGGCGTGGCGTATTTTTGTCAGCATGGGAAAGGTTATATAACGAAAATAGATCAATGTATGCGGTTCAATATATCTTAAAGTCGATTTCCCAGCCCAACTGAAAGTAGGCTGAACCAGTGAATATGGAACTCAGGAGAGGGATAGCCAACGACAAAAAAGTATGTTTCGTCTTCGATCAAGTTTTGTTCATATAGAACGCTGTTTTAGGCCTTTTGCCTCGCGTTAATGCCATAAGACATTGGACACATCATTTGAACAGGTAATAGAGCATCCGACAGCTGAGCAGCCACCAGAGATGGAGTGCTGCGTCCAGGATTCAGTTCAATAACCACTCGGCTAACTGTATACCAGACTCGGTACCGAGTAGAAATCTTTCATAGAAGTTAGATTAGATAAGAAATGAGGTCAAAACAATCAGGATAATGCCTCCGTGAAATGACAGCATCTTGAACCGATACCATCCTGGAGCCGACGGCCAGACGCATCTGTAGCTTGTCACGTGTTTTCATTTGAAACATTTGGCAAAGGAGCACAAGCTGCAAAATGCATGCCGTTGCATTGAACTTTCAACACAGTGAGAATTGTATGTGTCCTCAGCTAAGTTCTTTTGCATTTCTAGCTGATGTTGGGAGCTGGTCGTATCTCGGCGGCGGCAAGTGGTAGCTGCTCTGGTATGAGGTAGCTGCGCCCGGGCTCTCTTCGGAATAATATTCGTCCACAGCCTCGCCAAACGGACCTGAGCACTTCAACTCTGCTCAACAACTACGTAATATCTCATCTGGCGACCAAGTGCGCGTATCATTATTAATATCAGCCGCCATGTCTGTAATTTTGTGTACAGGTCAGTACCGGATCTCCCCTCGCCCGCCGGTTGTCGCGAACTTGAGAGCTAATAATGTGCGACAGCGGGTTACGACCACACGATCCGGTTCGCAAATCTACTGCTGAGCAACTTCCTCTACACACGATGCTAACTCGAGGCAATGCAGATTTTGGGAAGCCTTATCGGGAATCTGTTCGCGCACGATCCAACACCCAGACTCTCAGGTAAACCGCCTATGTATCTCTCCCGACAAGAGGTTCCTTGCCGCGGCCGGCCACCATACAGTGAAGCTTTACGACATCAAATCTACGAATCCTAATCCGCTTCTTACATTTGAGGGACATACCGGGAACATCACTGGAGTAGCCTTTCACTGCGAGGGTAAATGGATGGTAACGAGCTCCGAAGATGGCACTGTGAAGATTTGGGAAACGCGGACGGGATCAATACAGAGGAGCTATAACCATGGCCACCCTGCCAATGACGTCGTCATTCACCCAAATCAAGGCGAAATTATAAGCTGCGATAGGTCGGGTAGCGTGAGGATATGGGATCTGGCTGAGAATACTTGCGCGCACGAGCTTATCCCTGAAGAAGACGTGTCGGTATCGAGCGTAACGGTTGCTAGTGACGGATCCCTGTTATGCGCCGCGAATACAGCAGTACGTCACATATAGGAGCTGTGATGTCAAGTTTTTTTCCCCTCAAATTAGCTAACGTTCTCCCAGGGCAATGTATTCATATGGCATCTTCGTCAAAACTATGAGCAGACGGAGCTGCTCCCAGTGACACATTTCAATGCTCACAAAGAGTACATCACTCGAATTCTGCTTTCTCCCGATGTGAAGAAGCTGGCAACATGCAGCGCCGACCACACTGCCAAAATTTGGGAGATCAAGGACGTCAAGCCAAGAATAGATGGAAAGTCGGACGAACCGAGGCCACTGCCCCTCGAGGCTACGCTGACTGGGCATCAGCGGTGGGTTTGGGACTGCGCGTTCAGTGCAGACTCAGCATATCTGGTAACGGCATGCTCAGACCACTATGCCCGCCTGTGGGAACTGCACAGTCAACAGATTATTCGTCAATACAACGGCCACCACAGAGGAGCTGTCTGCGTAGCACTCAATGACTACTCGGAGACACGCTAGAATCTTGCTCAGAATGCAAATAATAAAGACGTGGCTTAAGCAAAGAGGTCATCTAGGGATATGACGGCGTGGCGTTTGGGTATTCTTTCTGTTTAATTACTTTTTACCATTATCTACTTCTTTTGCCCTTGTATCGGCAGCGATTTTTTGAGGGGCGCACACATACCATATACTCTTTTTTTTTTCCTTGCTCGAAATATAACTAGGCAGTAGCTTGTATAGGGATCCAGGGCGATGGCTGTGTTTCATACGATAAGCTTGGAGTACACACTGGAGATTTCCTGTTAGCGAGCTTGTCCAAGGGACGCATTTGATGGATATACGAGATAGTTTGTCCACGCATGGATGCGAGCGAATCAGCGCTTTGGACTTGAATGAGTAACTTTTTTCTGCCAAGACTTTGCACTGCATCACGATAGCTGAAGAAGTCGCTTCAGCAGAAGACTTGTGACAGATGATACTATCACCAGAACATGTCGCATCTTATGACCTTTCGCGGCTCACTCAGCTCCTATCGCAGCCAGGGCAGCGGTAGTATACGACGGAATAAAGAAACAAGGTCTCGGCCGCAGGAGAAATAAATCGCAACCTAAATCTCGGCTCCGAGCAGGGCCAAGGGCACCTCAAGAAAGCTCGTATATTAGGCACCCTCCAATATCAGTCTGCTCTGCGCATCGTCAAAAGCCGACTGGTCATGCTAAGTGGATGGAGTCCATGACAGCGGGAAGGAAGAGGCCATCCATCTGTCCGTACACGCAGATCCCTACTTGATTGCTCACGTTGATGATACCCAAGCGTCCCAGGGAACGGATTCCCTTGTCGGTTCTCACATGGCGAGTACTCGTAATAGTAACTATCAATGGTGATCCTGGCCAAGTGAAACGGTCCGAGAGCTAGTCTGGGTTCTCCCCAATGGGGCTCTTTTTGTTGCCTCCCTTGCCTTGAAAAGCAAAAAGCTCCTCGTTAGTCCCCTCCCCCGGCTCATCGGGGCAAAACGACTGGCTCGCCGACGGCATTGGCAAAGATTGATTAATTGAACAGCGGCGCGCTGGGCTCGTCCAGCTGGACAAGGATCTTGACGGGTGCGCTAACTTAACTGGGGTGGGGGGACCCTGGGCATTTTTTTTGGTTTTTGTTTTGTTTCCTTTGACAGCCCTGCCATGAGAGACACGCTTCCAAGTCGGGAGGGAGGGGGCGTGTGCTGATGACTCCTTGGGATATTGATGGGAAGGTGAGACTATTGAAATCGTAGATGAGCTTTTTTTGTGAGTTATGATGTGCTGGATTGTGACGGGGGGTCGTAGCAAGGACAAGCACGAGGGCACAGCTATACAGGTAGTGAAAAAAGAAGAGCAAAAAAAAAAAAAATCCACAGCTTTTGCGGTGTAAACTGCAGCGTGTATACGATAAAATCCGTATAAGTGCCGGTCTGGGCGCTATTGGCTGCCTCTTTGTCGGCTCGGGCACCAACCACTGCGGGCCGAAAGAGAAAACAAAGCAAAGGTTAAAAAAAGAAAAAATGGGTTGGAAGAGAAAACAAAAGTGGAATATTGCATGTTTGATACTTTGTACTAATGGTAGTACTAGTATCCATAGCACTACAGTATGTATCATTAGTTTGTCGCGGCAGCAACATGTACCTTGCTTTAGTGTCTGCAGCCACTAATGATGCTCCCTCTATAGAACCCAGAAGCGGATACACATGTTGAGCCCCAGCAGTTGGAAACACTGGATGCCACCATGAAACCCTCTAGCACACGTTACAGAAGAACTGAGAGAACCTGCCCGTGTAAAACGATGCCGATGCATGCCCCATTCTCTCCATTTCAAAAGAACCACGACATGTTCCTCTCTGCTTTTTTTTTTTTTTTGCCACCAGCTAAGCATGCAATCCAGTCCCATATCCCCCTTTCCGGCAACGCTCCCAATCGCCTTCTCCGACCTTGCATGTCCCACGCAACCGCATTGGAATACCTATACACTCAAACTTGCACTCACTTCAATTTTATTATTAACAAAAAAAAAAAAAAAATCATCCCCCCGCCCAGCTGCCACCCAGTACTAAACTACCCCCCAGCCTAAGCCCGCAAGCCACACCTACGGGCTGTGCGCCGCCGTGCCGTGCCATTGCCCGAAGCGAAGAGCCCGCGTGGCTCGTCTGTTAGCGCTGTGACGACATTCGCTTTGTATAGGTCCCTACGCTCTGTGCCTAGCAAAACAATATCGACTGCTAACCCGTCGTCGCAGATGGCGCTAAAAGAGCACTAACCGACGTAGCAATTGAGATATAGTGCAATCCGGTAGCTTCTAAAAATTGCCAGGTGGTCACGGCGCAGCCCGTCCAATCGCTGGCCGCGAATCCGGTCATTCAGATCTCTGGTCCCGTCAATAAATTGACTTGCGACCCCCCTGTATCCCAACTATACACGGAAGTAGACTAGGTAAGCTAAGAAAGCCACGAGGCTATGTACTGTGCAGTAGAAACTTTGGGAAAGCAGAGCGAAAAACCGCGGCCCTCCAAGACTCTCCACCAAAATCACTGCATCGTCACCAAATTTACAGCCTCTCTCTCTCTCGCTTCAGCCCTGCCCACGTCACACACACACACACACACACACACAAGCTTGCTTGCACCTTACTCATCCATCCATCAACACAATGCCATCGCAAGACGAGCGCCCCCCCGCCATCAACTACATCCTCAGCTTCATCCTCGTCGGCCTCGCCTGGGGCCTCACCACGCCCTTCATCCGCCGCGCCGCCCGCTCCCACAAGCCCCCCTCCCACGCCATCCTCGACCGCCCGGCTATCAAGGCGAGCTGGCTCCGGCGCACCCTCTACGGCGCCTTCTTCTCCGTCGTCGATCTGTTGCGCAACCCACGCTATGCCGTGCCGCTGGTGCTCAACCTCACCGGCAGTGTCTGGTTCTTTCTCCTCATTGGCAAAGCCGGTATGCAAAAGCAAATCTCTCCCAATCTCCTCCTGTCTCACCCACGTTTCCCAACCACTCCACTCTTCAATCTAGAGAAAGCAAATCCCATCTGTCCGTTTCGCTGCATCATCACCTTTTTTTTTTTTTTTTTTTTGCCCCTGCAGGCCTCCCATGTCTTAGATCCTCCCCCCTCCCATCCACACCAAAACCGCCCTACTGGGCTAGCCAGCAAAGCAGAGCAGGCAGCCTCGTTACTTGTTCTCCATTACCTAGCAGCGCCAAAACATAAAACAAATTATTGAGATCTGACCCCGGTTTTCTGATTAACGCGTTTTGTATTTTTGCCACCGACTAGAGTTGAGCCTTACCGTCCCGATTGTGAATGCCATGGCTTTCCTCTTTACCGTTCTGGGCGAGTGGTTTGTTGAGGGGAAAGTGATCAGTAGAGGTAAGTCTTATCCGCTCAGTGACGGGTATCGACGGAAGTTCATATTTGTTATCAAGAGCTAATTATAGTAAAAAGAAACCGGCATTGGAATGGTTCTGTCATTGGCCGGCATCGCCCTATGTGTTCAAAGCAAGAACTGAAGAGTCCATGCCTTAGATCACTGTATAATGTTAGCATTTGAGAAAGAAAACTCATTAGGATGAATAAACTTGTATTCATGAAAAATAAACTTGAATGATTTGAACAAAGAACTAGAGTCTGCTCCAGGCAGCTCAGAAGAGAAAAAAAAAAAAGTCTATGGCCCATATAGTATCCTCCAATTGTGCCCTTGAAATGCTTGCTTTTCATCACGTATCTGCAGCAGCACGCTATACCTGCCAATAATGTCAAAAAGACGCCCAAAAAACAATAAGAAAAAATAACCCGAGAAATAAAAGGTATCCCCCGTCCATGTGCTTTGCTGCTGCCTGTCATCCTTGCCCATGCGCCCAAATCATACATCCAAGAAGTAAAAATCCAAAACAAAGAAAAATGGCCTTGCAATAATCGCTGCATAAAGCTCGCCCCAGAAACAAAGAAGAGATGTTGGTATTCAGGGCCGGTGGTGGGTCCCCCAGAGTCGAATACCATAGAAAACGTTGCTGTTGTTGGTCCTGGCGGCGATAGTGTCGTGAATACGTAGCTGCTGATTCGTCATCGCCTTTAGTTCTGTTATTAGTAATACAAAGCATATCATCTTCGTCGAGATTGAAGCCAGCGTTGAATTCTGTGTAGGCTCGGATCCTCCATCGTCCAGCGCCCCTGTGATTGGTCTGCTGTCAACAGCTCGGTGTACACATATTCGTCACTGATCGCAGCCAGTTCCTAAGCACACACAGCGAATCAGTACAATAGTTCCAAACTCCACTACTTTGTCCGTGCATATGTCCGTAAGAAAGGATTTTCCCGACATGTACCGGGTGGATACCGAGGCTATGTGGCCAACCTCCCACTCGGTAGCTGGAGTCAGAAAAAGTAGAGCCTGGTCCAGCTGGACAAGGAGGAGGAAAAAAGTCAGGGTGTAAGCTTACTGCTCGAAGTTGGTTATCAATAGCTTGCAGCTGAGCATGGTTCCCCGGATGCGGTCTTTGGCCCTGTAATATTTGATCTCGGTATTCGATCCAACGCTGTGCCGCTGCCTGTCTCAAGAGGATTTTCTGCCCCTCGTGTCGGCGCGCATACGCATCAAGCAAAATCCTTTAGAGGGGGGAAACACAAAGAAAGTTAGCCATCTTCAACTTGAGTGTATGAGGTGAATGAAAAGACATGAAGCCAAATAGATACTTCATCGTATCTTGACAAGACATACTGCTGCAGTTCGGCTCTGGCCTGCTCCTCCTCTCCACCCTGCGCTGCAGGCACCCTGGTATCAGCAGCAACGTCCAGGATAAACTGTCCGTCGATTGTGCATTGACGCAGAGCGGCCCATCCTTCGGTGTAGTAGTCCTCCTCGTTCTCTGGCTCGACAGGGCCGGCTGAGATGTAATATTGAAGTGCTCGAAAGTCGGCAAGGACCTCAGCAACTCGGGCGGTACGGCACTCGTTCACTTTTCGTAGTGTACTTTTATCAGTCATTGCTCTCGCTAAGAAAATGAAAATGGGGTGTTTAGAGATTGGTAAAGGTCATCTTTACGCATAGAGGTTCTCGGTGAGTTGCGTGTAGTAGTATGAACAGGTGGGTTCCTACCACGCGTCGAGTGCATATGCAGATGCAGAGTCTCAAGGGCTAAGGGGGAAACGGTGTAGCTTGCTTGTCGTAGTTTTACTTTTGGTTTGGGGAAAGGCAGGAATAGCGGGACAATAAAAAGGAAAACTATTTGATGGAGCTGAGACTAGTGACCTACATCCGTCCATGGCTTCCTAGGGAAAGCTACCGAATCAGACTTTTGGGGGCCAGGCGCAAAAAGGGGGGCCAAAGAAGCCTAGCGAGTTTCCGTAGATGGAAATAGGTGAAGAGATCGATATAAGCGCCGTGAACAAAGACAATGGCTGGTGATGCCGATGATAGCCCTTTCTGCAACGGTGACAACGGTGACGCGCAGTGATTCTGCTTTCTGGAGAAGAAAAAAAGTGGTGGCAAAAAGAATTCTAGTTGATGCTGCTGAAAACAACAGGTGATGCAGATAGAACACAAGCAAGTTCGCTTCGTCGGCTTCGTGGAGACGGGAGGCGTTCGTAGTTTGGCAAGTAAAGCTGAAAGAAAGCTGGCTATTGAGTGGCGAGGACCAAAAGAGGTTTGCGGGCTTGCTCGATTTGCCTTCAACTTCAACCGGAGCGAGATGCTCCATCCTTTTGTACGATTTCTCCATGATCAACCCCGTCCGGTATTGACGGGAGGATCCAGCAACGAAGACTGACTGGCCATCTCCGCCTTACAAAGCTACGGTGGACTTGTGCTTTGGTTTGAATCTGAGGGTCTAAGAGGGTGACCAGGCTGAACCATCAGCTATCACGAAGCCATCATGCAAACACCAACGAGAGCTCTGCCCGTGTCCTCCACCCCCGGTGGCTCTTTGCAAGCTCAGACCTGAAGAATCCCGGACGAGCTGGCAATCGGGCAGCAGCCGTCCAACCGGAGCCGTTGTCAGCCCTATCCTAGCCCCTTGATGGCGTCTAGGCCAGCCAGCCTGCGCTCCGAGGCTGGGCGTGCCTACAAGGTGACCACCGCACCCGTGGCCAGGCTAGGGATTCGGGCATGCGGCGACTGTGACTGTCGATCTCAGCAGCACGCCGGCTAGGCAGAGCCAGACGAGGCTAACGAGTCGAGAGCCAGAGGAAAGCCTTGCCGGCGAGACCCTGACGTCCCCATTCCGTGGGTCGACCCGTTGGCAGCGCAGGTACGGCACCATACTGTGCAGTACGAGTCGACCATGCATGCATGCTATCGCCGTGCATGGAGCCCTTTTGGCGAAACAAAGACTGGAGTCGAGTCCCGGGGGCGCCGTTTGGCCCCAGCACTAGCCCAGAGGCCCGGCGTTCGTGATACCCAAGCGACGGAGCCCACAAACAGCCGCGTCCCTTGTCTAGAGGAGGAGGAGTGGGAGACGAGACGAGACGCAGCGAGAAGGAGATCCATATCGCGGTGCAGTGCGGTTAGTTGGAGGCGCCGCTGCACGTCTCGCCTGAACACCCCTGCCGGCGGGGACGGCCATCGGACCTATGGCGTGCATCTCTCGACGCCTCAGCTCCGGCCCAGCGACGCTACCACGCGCAGCCTTGCCGAACGAAGCCAGAGCGACGGGCCCTGCATGAGCTGCGTGCGCCAGGGCCGGCTGACGCAGCCAATGGCGGCGCGGCGAGGCGCGCAAGGGTGAGGGGGGGAGGGTGGCATCTGGGTTTGGCAGTCGATGATGGATGGTTGATGGCAGTTGCACGAGATGCGGCTTGTCTCCAGTCTGCAGGCCCTGCGAAGACAGCGAGCGACAAGGCGCAGCGGCTGTCTGTCACTTTCTTCCTCCTGCTTCTGGCCACGGCATTGACCACGGCCCTATGGGGAGTGGCTTTCGCTTTAATTTATCGGATTTTTAATTTGTTTTGCAGCTTAATCCTTATTTTAGCCTTAAACTATTCTTGTCAACGGCTGTGTCGCCGATACAGTATGCGTGCCCAAGACGGTCGGTCCTTTTCCCTTCCCTCTTCACCTGAATAACTCCGACATGCAGCATCGCCGCCAACCACGAACAGAGGCGGCAAATTCAAAACTGCACTTCTGCCTACCCAGTACATACCCTGTGCATGGCACTTGCGTGGCTCGACAAGAATAAATAAAACAAAACATAACATAACATAACATCACTCTGTCGCCACGGGATGTGGCACGCATGTCATCCAGAGACACGTCACACACGAACATGGTTTGGTTGCTGCATCCACCTTCAACTGCAGGTCCCGGGGCGCTGCGCCTTACTGGCCCCATCGCCTGCTGAAAGTTTTTTGAAACCCATCCCACTCCGATGATCCACGGCAAGGGGGGGTCCTGTTCGTCTCATATCACTTTGTGCAATGCTTTTCTGTCTTGTGTTTCCACCGATACCCGGCACGACAAGCATCAAGCACGAAAAACCCAGACCCAAGGGACCGTATCGAGCTTTGGGCTCTGATTGGAGCGTGTAGGCCCGGAAAGGGAAATTGAGGCTGCTGCCTGGTACTCCGTACTCGAAACACAATTCATGGAGGACCGTGCAGATGCAGAATTAACCCTTTTCATGATCAAGCATGTTGTTCTGTAACGATGATTGACTGGCCTCATCCTCGTAAGCATGCTGGTATCGATGCCTTCGCAGCTGAACAGATGGGCTGCCCGATGAATCACCTTGATGCCCTGCTTACTGCTTCGTAATGGAGATATCTCTGTATGTGTCATGCTGGGACATTTCAGCTATACTGAAGAGGCCTCGGCGATGACAGTGACTTGGTTTGTCCATACGAGGATATTGCTCAGGAACCAATCATTTGTCGTGGACATCATGAGGCTCTTCCCAAAGAGATGACAACGAGGGAAGGAATAATTAATAATGGCCATGATACCCTCAACCTCAGCACGACAGGCCCAGCTCAACAGGATGCAACCAAGTCAGCATTCACAGCAGCGTCGGATCCCGAGCCGTGGAGATTTAGGAATCTTGGCCACTAACTGTCGCCAATCTTACGAATCTTAATACCGTCTTCGTCTCTAGCTCGGATCACATCCTGAGCAGAGTCACCGAATCCAGACCACGGAGCTGGCATACTGAATGGCCATGTAGGGCCGAAGGGCCTTGCGAATGTGTTGGTATCAGGAAGCTCTTGCTTCGCTCTCTTCCCTCTATCCGGCATAGTACCTCCTTGCTTTACTGTACAGCCCTACAATGCCAACGAACTACTTTGTTGAGCATCACTCACCTTGGTCTACTCCTCGGCACTTTCTAACTATCTATACTACATTAGGACCAACGATACACCCTCGTATAGACGCCACCGTGATGTAAAACCCCAGTTTTAGCCAATAACACTTCATAACAGCGCTCATCACATGCCAAGACGAATACTTCACAGGGCAACTGCCTTGTTTTCTTCCCCCACACAGCTCAGATCTTGCACAATGGCGAACCCATGCTGACTGCAGCAGAGAAAGAAAAAAACGGTATTAGGCGAATACGCCCCCTAAAAAAAACTGTTGCCTTACACCCCCCTGGAAGAAGTGGCTGGCGGTCTTAGTTATGGCGTTGGTCACCTTGACCATTTTTCGACGCCACACCAGAAAAAGCACTCATATGGCCATCCTACGCTATCACACGATATATATTGTGAGGCGTTCCCAACCCAAGCAGATTTGTATATGGAATGACATCAACGGTCAAAAATAATCCCGTCGCTATCCTGCCCCAGGGCGCTTAAGAAGATCCGCGGGCCGCGCAAGCCGAAGCAAAAAAGGGCGACGACGATGACATTTCAAGAAAATCAGCGGCCCTGACTTCGCTGTGGCTTTGGAAGCTGTACCCCTGTATAATGCAAAAAGCCGATAGCTACTATATACCTGTTATCCATTCTCATGCCGTTATATGCGCAGCGTATATCTCACCTTGTGCACAAGTTTGCTATTCCGATACAGCTGGCTTTAGCATTGCTATGGCTAAACGTTGCTTCTCAGTTAGAATACTAATGAACATTTGAGCTAAATTTGCAAAGACGTGCTCCCGTTGTTCTTTTCTCGACACACACATATACGCCCCCCTCTCTTTGAGGCAGTACTCGTAAAATAATCTCTTAGTTTAGTAAATCCACTTGCCTCCATTTTACTTCTACCTCTAATGGAAGTTCATATGAAATGTTCCGTGCCTAATGATTGATTGGCCCGAACTGATCTTTATTTTAGGCACCTAGTAGATTAACACTGATAATCCCAAATACACATATCCTACCTAGGTATAGACCTAGGTATATCAGCTCAACTGATCAAGTACACGTATTCAAGCTTTCAATAGTTCAGTTCCATCAATTTTCTTATAATGACAAGGCCAAATTAATCTTGCAGGTCAATGTCACTATCAACCTTCAAAGTTACCAACGGAAATGCACCTTGATCTACTTCTCTCAGCCCCAAGCCGCTCCACGTAGGATAATTTAACACTGGCGGATGAAGCTCGTGTTTGAGAGATAGCATACACCGTTACCTAGTATATGGCAATTGTTACATCTGCAGCAAGAAGAAAGGGGCAAATCCGGGCATTTGTTCCAGCTTCTATATCTGCGGATTATTATAGTATTGTCAACAGCTAACATAGTCTTGACTTTACAAGACTCATTACAATTTGCTTCATGCCATCTGTGAAATGTGAAACGTAATTCCTACAGCAATGCCTAAAGATTCGATGTTTGTCACTAATGGCCAGATCTGCAAATGTTCAAGTCTGAGATATACACGAAACAAAAGTCACGGTTACTCATTGTTTGAGCCCAGAGGTATTATTGAAGAGCCTATTTAAAACAGTATAGCTTGATCATAAAAAAAAGGGGCTTGCATCTAACAATTAACCCCAGTGAAGCCAAAGAATTTTTCTACCCCCAATCCCCAAAGGTACGAGCAGTATCAATAGTCAAGATATTTACTCCTCCATAGGAGCATCATCCTCGTACTCATCGCCATCATCGGCTGAGGCATCCTGGTACTGCTGGTACTCGGAAACGAGATCGTTCATGTTGGACTCAGCCTCAGTGAACTCCATCTCGTCCATACCCTCACTAGTGTACCAGTGCAAGAAAGCCTTGCGACGGAACATGGCAGAGAATTGCTCACCGACACGACGGAAGATCTCCTGGATGGCAGTGGAGTTACCGACAAAGGTGGAAGAAATCTTGAGGCCCTTGGGGGGGATGGAGCACAGGGCGGTTTGGATGTTGTTGGGGATCCACTCCACAAAGTAGGCAGAGTTCTTGTTCTGGACGATGCGCATCTGGTCCTCGACCTCCTTCATGGCAACCTTGCCACGGAAGATGGTGGAGCAGGTCAGGTAACGGCCATTGCGGAAATCGGAGGCAGCCATCATGTTCTTAGGATCCAGCATCTGTTGAGTCAACTCGGGAACAGTAACGGCGCGGAAAGAGTGGGCGCCAGGGCTTGTCAGGGGCGCAAAGCCGACCATGAAGAAATGCAGACGAGGGAACGGCACCATGTTGACGGCGAGCTTTCGAAGATCGGAGTTCAGCTGGCCAGGGAATCGGAGGGATGTAGAGACACCAGACATGACGGCAGAAACCAGGTGGTTCAGGTCGCCGTATGAGGGGTTGGACAGCTTGAGGGTCCTCATGCAGATATCGTACAGGGCTTCGTTGTCGATACAGAACGTCTCGTCGGAGTTTTCAACCAGCTGGTGCATAGACAGGGTGGCGTTGTAAGGCTCGACGACGGTGTCGGAGACCTTGGGAGAAGGAACGACGGAAAAGGTGGCCATCATACGGTCGGGGAACTCCTCACGGATCTTGGAGATCAACAAGGTACCCATACCGGAACCGGTACCACCACCCAGGGAGTGGGTGATCTGGAAACCCTGAAGACACTCGCAGTTCTCAGCCTCGCGACGAACGACATCGAGAACCTGGTCAACCAGCTCAGCACCCTCGGTATAGTGACCCTTTGCCCAGTTGTTACCAGCACCAGACTGGCCAAAGACAAAGTTGTCGGGGCGGAACAGCTGGCCAAAGGGGCCAGAGCGAACGGCATCCATGGTACCGGGCTCGAGATCGACGAGAACAGCACGGGGGACATATTTGTTGTTGGAAGCCTATGTTACACAAGGACGTTAGGTTTCACAGTCCAGGCTGATGTTGACGTCAGGTAGGGCGCCAGCAGAATCTACACACCTCGTTGAAGTAGACGTTCAGACGATCGAGCTGCTGGTCGGAAGTACCGCCATAAACACCGCTGGCGTCAAGGCCGTGCTCGCCAGAGATGGTCTGCCTGTAAGTAGGGATGAGTATACGATTCGTCAAAACGCGTGGAGCCGAGAATTTTCCGCTTTTTTTCGAAGGAAAACGTACCAAAAGGCAGAACCAACTTGGTTACCCTGCGGAAATTGTTAGCATCGCGATGTCGCGTTCTGTGCGGGGAGGCAACGCCCAAGGAGGGGCACAAGAGGCAAGTACTTACACACTGACCGGTCTGGAGGTGAACCTGCACGTCGAAGAGAAATCACATGTCAGCCAGTATTCATATCAAAAGAGTATGGTCATATTGATCGTCCATGCAGACTGTCGAGTTTGGAGCTCTGCAGAAATTGAGGAGCAGTGGGCGCGTGAGGAAAGCTTCCACCAGCTCTGATAGTGGGGGGAGAGGCGTCAAAACAAACTCACAATCTCACGCATTTTGCAGACTGACGGATGAAGCTAAAGAAAAGATTTGTATTCAAAGGAAATAGGAAAATCGAGTTTGTCGCAGCTTCGAATGCGAGGAAATGTAGGAGGCGAAAGATGTAGAAAGGAAAAAAAAGAAGGGAGGGAGGGCGAGTTGATAATAAAAAAAAAACCGGCTCGATGAGGTGGACAGTCGGCGCGGCAGGTAGTCGCAGAATCAACAAAATAAAAATAATAAATATTAGTACCGCTTCAGGGAAAGGCTGCGGCGGGATGATCCGGTCTAGTTCTCCAACTGCAGAGGCCTGTGGCGCTAGTCCTAACTGGGAGCTGCCAAATTGTGCCGTCCCCAGCTCGACCGCAAGACAATTTCCAAGGGGAAATTCTGTGGCTAGCTGTCCTACCTGGTTTAGGGGCTCCTGTCTTGTAATTAGGGGTAATCTCTGCTCTGTTGTGCAGAATCTGTCTTATTTCTGGCTCAGTTGCTCTTCTGTGCCTCGTATTTCCAGCGGGTTAAATAGTCTTTCTGTTCAAGCCCTGTACGGCTCAGGCACCGCTTAGTCTCGCCCAAGCATGCATACACTTTGCTGTTATGGAGCAAGGTGGTGTTTAATCTACAGGTACGTGGCAGGCACCTACTTGACTTGACGGTTTCTAGTCCAATTCTTAGTAGTTGCCTGGCAGTTTTAGTACATAGCCTGGCATGACCTCTCCTCTATCCGATGAATTGATTGGCGCCTAATGTCCAGTCAAAGGCTGCATCTTTCGCAGCCCCTGTTCGCCCATGCATCCACCTGCGGGGCCCACGTCAAATACAAATAAACGACCTCATCTTCCCTTTATAACATCCACCAGCTAATGATAGCCCCTGGAAGTAGAGGCTACAGCGAAATTGCCCACTTTTAATCATCTTCCCTTGCAGAGTCGACATAGCAATGGCTTTCCGAGGTATGGAGTACAAGTACAGAGCACTTCCCCAGATGCCTTGACTGTTTAATTGTCAGCATGTGGGTTTAAGCGCCCGTCACATGAGCTTCTCCTTTACCCTTTACCGGCTGCCTGGATTCTGACTATACTTGATTAGTTGGCTATAGACTCCTTGCCGTACTTCTGTACATATTTCGCGGCACAAGTACATACATGCGAATGGATGTTCCTTATCAGATATGAGTAGGACGCACCCCTAGGTAGCCCATTCGTTATGTTATGTAGATCGACTGCTGCCTCAGCTATACCTTCTGCCTCCCTAGGCAGCCTTTTCATGAAGCCAAGGGCTACTTCAGGCACTCACCTAAAAATAAATTAACATAACGAGTTGTCGCCACTTGAAAAGCATTGGCATTGCTGTTACAGGTAAGATCTCAGCGGCATGGACTTCAAGAACCGAGACTCAATGCTCCGAGCCACTTTGGTAGACAATGACGTCTCTAACGTTGCTTCATTAACCCATCTATATGTTTACTAGTCCTTCTCAGCAATGGCTTGTAATCTCTCCTCAATCTCGTCCTCGGTGAGCTTTCTGAAACCCGGGTCCGTACCCTCTTTGCCGTCTGTTCGAGGGCCGCCAACAATACCAATCTCAATCTCTCCCTTCTTGAAGTCCATGCTGAGAACCGTACTCAATGTTGTGATGGCCAGCTCAACAACCTCTTCCCATGATCCTTCAGCATGCTCCTTGTTCCGCAGCTTCTTTTCTAGGTGGTTCATAGCCTCCTGTTGTTTGGGGCCTGCGGCAGTGCCCTTGTAACCGATAAAATATCCAGCCGGGTCACACTTGAAGAGTTGGGGTCCCCGCTCGTCGTCCAGGCTGATGATGGTGGTAGCGACACCGTAGGGCCGCATGTAAGCCTAGTAGAAAGCATCAGTTATATGGGCTTAGTCTTTCATAGAATAGAATAGGCCGTCCTTACCCGCTGGGTATAAACTTGGCTGATGTTGGCCAGTCGCTTAGCCAGGACATCAGCTGGCATCTCGTAGCCATATTTGTATCGGAACTCTGCAGCCTCTCCCTGGGCACGCTGGGAGAATGCTCTAGCGTCTGCAATAGAGCCTGTGATGACGCATCCGACGGAGGGGGAGATTTGGAAGATGTGAGAGACAGATGAGGGGTCGATGAGCTTGTCCTGTACCCAAGAGATCAGTCAATGCCAGGTAGCATTTGGGCGGTCCAAGTACGTACGGGAACCTTCTTCTGTGACAAAACAACGGCGCAGTCCTTGCCTCGCAGGCCTACAGACATGATGTTTGCGGCTGTGATTGCCTTGAAGGCATATTCTGAGTTGGAGATGTCAGTCAGGTCGGCTCGGGCTGAGTGACAAGATGCAGGCGGTGGAAATCGACACAAGCGTTCGAATCGGTCTTCATATTCGGGACTTTGGACTTACCGACTTGGTACAGACGACCATTGTCGGCGAAGATGGTGATATGTCGGTCGTATGCGCTGGCTAAGAAGAGCGTTGCAAGTCAGTAAGCGGGAGGGATGATGTTGGCGGGGATAGCTATGATGTAGCCCAACGTACCAGACATGGTGACGGCAATGTTGGCCCTATCTAGGGCGATCTGGAGAAGATATATTCACGGCAGCTGCTCGAATCTGCTACGGTCTGGATCCGAAGGGAGGGAATTGCGAATGTCGAGGTCGATTGTCGATATGGGCTGCCAGTAGCTTCATCAAGCCGTACGCGTTAGCACAGCTTGCCTAGAGCACAAGTCACTGGGAGCTTGCCTGGGAAGGCTGAGGTGCATCGTTACGTAATCTGGGAGCCTCAGGCGCCATTCATGGCAGCAATCAAGTATCCACCCTGGACGCGGTCACCGATATGCAGTGGAGCTTCAGAAAAAAAAACTGGCGGGGCATCTTATCAGTGAGCGCCCAGCAGAAATCAAATAAGAGACGATTCGCGCAAACAACTTTTTGAGGATATCAATTAGATCTTAATTGATTATTTGCAGCAAACAATTGGGGACCTGCATTGGCTCGTTTTCCACCTAGATTGTCTCTTCTACCTCCCAAGACCTCTGTCTTTTGTGAAGTCTTCTCAATTGCGCAGAGCTTGGCTCTACAACCACACGCGATCAGAGCCCAATCGACGACCCTTTGCGCCTCAGAGACTCTCATTCTACCAAGTTTGAATCACCACAGAAGGGGTTTTTTACCACATTCTACACAACATGATTTCTTCGGGCGACGGAGCGTCGGCTCGTGCGCCAGCCTGGAAGAGGTTGGGCCTGAAGCTCAAGCAGTCTTCCGAACCCGAACCAGCAAATGAAACCCTGCAGGTTGGGCATCCAAGCAGTAGCAGGACCCAGCAGACACCGTCCAAGCGGAAGCCCGAAGCCCCGCCGGCGGGCGAACCTCTGTCGGCATTGAAAAAATCACGGAACGAATCGCATCCTGCAGCTTCTAACCCTCAGCTGAAGAAGAGAAAGTCGGTTTCGTTTGGTGAGACGCCCACAAAAAGTGGAATCGACTCCAAGGTGCCCGTCAACAAACCACCTCCCAAGAAGGCCAAGACCCCTGGGAAGAAGAAGGCCAATGCTGCTGCTCCCCCTTCAGATATCAAGCCTGCGCTCGAGTATTTGAACCAGTGGAAGTCTGCTCGAGACTCATGGAAGTTTAACAAGAACTACCAGACCATCCTCATCAAGCACGCATTCGACCCCGTCCTCTTCCCTTCCGCCAACATTGATACCTTTTATCTATATATCCGAGATCTCAAGGGCTTTGTTCGAACGAGACTACAAGAAACCGCAATGGAAATCCGAACCAAGGACAGCACGGAAGGAGCCGCAGGCTTCCCGGAAGGTTCAGTGAATCTCCCGGAGAAGCAGTTAAGATACGACCAGCTGCTCGCGCAATTGCTTCATTCGCAAGCGGGGCAAAAGAGGAAGACCTTCCATGAGGCTGTATACCGGACTTCATCAGAGGATGTCGATGATGTAATCAGGCGTGTGATCAAGCGAATGCGCGCAGAACTGGTTCTGGACCACTTGTCCGAGGGCGAAGAATCGGATGCCAGCACCACCACCACGACAACAGTCTCTTCCGGAGTGAGCGTTGCTGAGAGCAATACAACCAAGGCTACCGAAGGTGATAACCAGGTGAAATTAAAGGAAGGACCCAGCAAGCGCAAGAGAAAGCTGCGTACCCAGGTGGACGACAGCAGCTCTTCCGAATCAGAGAGCGACTCGGACGACAGCAGCAGCAGCTCTTCAGACGACTCTGATTCTGATTCAGACTCTGGTGATGGCAAAGAGGATGATAAGGGCAACGAGTCTTCCAGCAGCGAATCTTCCTCTTCCTCCTCATCTTCATCAGAAGACGAGTCTGACTCGGACGATGAGAGCTCAGATGAAGAATAGGAAAGACCATGGCTTACTCTTTTCCAATTTTTACTCGTTCTCTCTGGCCTTATTAGTCGACTGGGGAGTTTGTTTTTCTGCCATTCACGGATACGACCTTTTTTTTTTCTGTTTGTTTTATTAAATCGGCTATCATACGTAGACTACTACATGTAGTCACGCCACATAGGGGAGATTATGATACCTGGGACGGGGATTCCCAAGTCTTGAGAGTCTTTTTTTTACGTATATATAGAAGGGGGTGGCGGTTTATTCTTCATTTCTGTGGGAGGACCTGTATATACATGTATGTACTGTACCATTAGAGCGCATGAGCGACGGATAGATTTCCTGAAGACATGAGGAGCAGATGAGAGAAAAGAATTTGCCTTTCGTATATACGAACTTTTCTCTTGCTCAATATCCTTTCTGTTCTTGACTAGACTTAGACGAATAGCTTGGTAAACCCTTCCTTTGGCGGCTGCAGCCAATTTCTCGTATCATACTCCCTGCCCTCTCCCTCAATGATGTGAAAGGTATAAATAATTCTCCCCTTCTGGCTCGTGTTCCTCTCGCTCTTGTGCAGCATGTTGCCATGGATCAACACCAAATCTCCCGCCTTGACCTCGCCAGGGATATACTCCCCACCCTTCTGCTCGCCACCATACTCCTCCCCAGGAGGAAACTTTGGCCCATCATTGTCCACAATCTCAGTTCCCGTGTTGCCTGCCTTGCGCACCAGCCTCTTCTCAACCGGCGCCCAGCGGTGCGAACCTGGCAAGAAACTCAAGCAGCCATTCTCCAGCGTGGCATCCTCCAGAGCATACCAGAAGCCCACGGCCGACGGCGCGTTGGTGTACAAAAAGGTCGAATCCTGGTGAGGTGGCACGGCACCTCCAATCTCAGGCTGTTTGCAGATGACCATGCTCTGCAGACATCTAGCGTCCTTGAAACCGAGGTCTCTCGCTACCGCAGCGGGACTGACCTCGCCCGCGGCGCTGGTGGCCTCGGAGTCGATGAGATGTGCAAACGGCGGCGACAGGGCATGCAGGTAGTGCCCAATCTTGTTGACGGCGCGCTCCTTGGGCTTTGTCAGGTTGCCAGCCTCGTCAAAGGCGTCCTCCTCGAAGAAGAAGCGGACCTTGTCCCCCGACGAGAGGAAGTAGTTGTCGCCGATATGGTCGGACTTTTCGCCCGTGGAGAAGCGCGTGAGCGGGTGGTCCTTGAGAGAGAAGTTTTCTAGCAGGCTGTGTGTCTCGCTTAAGAGGGAGGCTACGGTTTCTGGGCGGAGGGCATCTCGGATAATGAGATAGCCGTCCTTGTTGAAGGATGAGAGCTGCTCGGGAGTGAGTCCGGGGGTTGGTGTAGCCATGATGAAATGAAGGCTGGAGCTATAAAAAGGGTATTTGCAGGACGAGACTATTCTTTTGAGGAGACGGTATTAAACAGAGAGAGAGAGAGATAATAAAATTACATAAAAACCTGGGGAAATCAATTCAAGTGCGTCTTACGCCCTGTCGGCGAACTTTTGATAAATGAATGTAGTCTCCCTCTCTAAGTGGGGTGATTGTGATCTTTTTACTCCATGTTCTGCTATCAACCCCGCCGGAAGCCGCTTCGTGTCTCGGTTCGCTCCCCGAAAGTCGGACTCCGCCGACGGCCTAGAACGATTTCACAGGAGTACAAATCACTACATTTCTTTCGTATTATAGTAGTTATAAGCATCGAAGCTTTGTGATTTCATTATTCAATCAAATATATGAAGAATTAAGTATGATATGGCTGCGCGTCTGAGGACCGCAAGCCTGAGAAACGTCGATAACTCGACGTATGAATAGCGCCATTTGCAGTACCCTTCCAAAACAAATCGTTTATGTATACACTGACCAATGTGTATAAATTCCCAAAACGCCAAATTATATACCAAAATTGTGTGGTCTCAATAATAAGAGAAGAGAAAGAGAGAATGGAAAGTCATAAGAAGAATCGAACACGCTTAATGGAAACAACTAAAAACGCATGAAGCACAGCCTGTGCATCGCTTTCAAACGCATGGCGAAAAGAATCAAGCATTAAGCGGATCATCGAGAAATTCGTAGCCTTCTTCCGGTGGGAGCAAGTAGGCAGATGTCGCAAGACCAGCCGCGATGACCAAGGAGATGCCAGCGCTGACGGTGCCAAGATACCAAGAAACGTCGAGATTCCATCCTGGAACGGTAAACTGATCGTCATGGTCATACAAGTACGCCTGTGCAACAATGGTCAGTCCTGAATATTCCTTTTCCAACATGCCATGTATATCCTTGTCTCTGGGATACGTACCACTATCGAAATGATGATCAACTCGACAACAGAGACCAGCGTCAGAAGAGC
The DNA here is from genome assembly GCA_000331835.2 of Trichoderma hamatum GD12. NCBI lineage: Eukaryota > Fungi > Ascomycota > Sordariomycetes > Hypocreales > Hypocreaceae > Trichoderma > Trichoderma hamatum. The sequence continues at coordinate 400,090 of KQ479114.1, forward strand.
AGCGACAAAAGGCCAGCCCGTCTCGCGTCTGTACTTTCCACCGCCCATGACGAGCGCAAAGGCTACCAAACTGGCGAGACATAAGATTATTTCAAACGAAGCCATGAAGCCGACAGTCCGCCACATGGAGCAAAAGTACCGCTCGCCATATTGGCATAGCTCCTTGGAGGGGAAATCGCGACAGTGTGGATCGTCGAGACTGGAGCAGCTCTTGTGCAGGCCGATGTGCTTCTCAAGCGTCTCGCCCGAGGTCGTGGTGACCGAGTACGAAACCCAATGGGGCTCTGTGACGGAGGCGACAATCATGGCCGTGGCTATACTCGTACAGTTAGTTCCATTTTTCCTCGCGCTTGGCAATCCATCGCAGGTTCAAGCTCGTATGTGGTAGTAGCTTGCGATTGCTGGGGCGCACGCTGGTTGATGACGTACCGGCAACAAAGGCCACCAGGCCAGCTGTGTAGACGTAGACCCGTGTCATGACTGAGGCACACAAAAAACACAGTATCGCAGACTATTTCTCCAGGAAAACCAAAAAGAACAGGTGTTGAGATGGGAATTGAGCAATGAAGTGGAAGGAGATGAGAGCCAACCAGCGCTGCCTGGACAGATTGAGGCTGTGGCAGATCGCAGGTACTCGATCCCTGGCAGGTGGGAGCAGGCAGTGCAATAGGAGGTACGTACCTTGAGCTAGCCTGTTAACAAGACTAACGCCAACTTTTGAGGATGTCTGTTAGCTATCTACTGTCTAAGAGGGCCAACTACTTATAGGTGGCCTCTCCATTTTGCATGACGAATGCGACATCTCATCGCAAACACATCACCGCGCACTGCATGACGCTTCCCTCTTCATCGCCTCCAATGAACGCACAGCTCGAGGCAACCACCAGCATCAGCCCGCCTGTTCTCGTCTCATTTGTCATTCACTCATATGACACAGCATGTCTATCTTCGATCCAAGCACAGCTGATAGGACGCTCGGGTCTCACTCTACACGATAAGGACAATCGCCGTTTAACGTTCGTAGTCCGTATCCACTTCATCTTGCAAAAGGCTATATAATGAGTCATACCACGACACAATATCACCAAGAAAAAGCAATTTGGCGCAGTGGAAGCGCGCCGGGCTCATAACCCGGAGGTCGCACGATCGAAACGTGCAATTGCTAAATTGGTTCCTTTCTTTTTTTTTTCTCTCTTTTTTTGCTACGAATAAGTTGCGTAGCTTGCTCTCTTCATGTTTTGTGCTTTTTCTCTGTCTTCTTTTTTTGCAGTTTTTTTTTTCTAGGTCGCATACTACTCTCTAAATGACGTGCATGATGTAGGTACAAGTACAAGCACATCCCCGCAGTGTGCTTGCAAAACACATGTACATGCTCGTATAGCTCCTTAGCTCTCCGTAAAGAATTAGTAGTTTCTCAAGGTAGCAGCAGCAGCAGCTCCTCTTCCGTGGCCGACCCGAAGCGCCGGCATCGCCATCGGGCGTCAACCGGAAGCTACCTATTATCTTACCTCACTATAACCAATTTCTCCTCTCTCCTCTCCCCGCCCACTATCCTTCTCCGCCATGCGAATGTTGTTTAGGTCAATTTCACTCTTGCAAAGCCCTAGATATCTGTCCAAGCCACAAGCAGCCCTCGCACCCCTCCTTCGCTCAGCAGCCTTTCGGAAAATGTCGTCAGGTCCAGCTCCGGTGCTCAAGAAGCCCATCAAGATCTCCTGCATCCAGCTCGCCTCTGGCGCCGACAAGGATGCCAACCTCAAGCATGCTGCTGAAAAGGTAGCCGAGGCCGCTCAGTCTGGCTCCAAGCTCGTTATCCTGCCAGAATGCTTCAACTCTCCATATGGAACCAATTACTTCCCCCAGTACGCCGAGACGCTGCTCCCCTCTCCGCCCACCAAGGAGCAGGCCCCCTCGTTCCACGCCCTGTCAGCCATGGCCGCCGAGAACAACATCTACCTTGTCGGCGGCTCCATCCCCGAGCTCGAGCCCGAAACCAAAAAGTACTACAACACGAGCTTGACCTTTGGCCCCGACGGCAAGCTGCTGGCCACCCACCGCAAGACCCACCTCTTCGACATCGACATCCCCGGTAAGATCACCTTTAAGGAATCCGAAGTCCTCACCGCCGGCAACAAGGTGACGCTCGTCGACCTGCCCGAGTACGGCAAGATTGGCATCGCCATCTGCTACGACGTGCGCTTCCCCGAGCTGGCCACCATTGCTGCCCGTCGCGGCGCCTTCGCCCTCATTTACCCCGGTGCCTTCAACCTCACCACCGGCAACTTGCACTGGCGCCTGCTAGCTCAGGGCCGCGCCGTGGACAACCAAATCTATGTGGCCTTCTGCAGCCCCGCCAGAGATATGAGCGCCAGCTACAACGCCTGGGGACACAGTTTAATTGTGAATCCCATGGCCAAGGTCCTGGTTGAGGCGGATGAGAATGAGACTATTATTCAGGCAGAGCTGGTGGGCGAGGATATCACTGAGACGCGGAAGAACATCCCTTTGAACACTCAGCGGAGATTTGATGTGTATCCTGATGTTAGCCAGGGGCAGATTTCGTTTGACAAGCTGTAAAGGCGTAATACCGGGCAAAAGAATAAATAAAATAGAAAAAATAGAAAATTAAAATTAATAATAATACAGCTAAGAAATGGCATGCGCCAGTATACTCATTGAAATATCATACTTCAATTATGAGGTCAATTTCACGGCATTCATACACTGTAGACAGACCGAATCAACCAAAGCTGTAGTTTGTCATGAGAAAAGCGATCTATTAGATCTTTTATTTTTATCTTTTCTCTACATTCAGAGTGTATCACTCTATATATCCCTTGATCCTATTCACAGCCATTTGTGTCCAACTTTTTTTATCCTTCTGCGCTAATGCCATCGCTCGTCAACAAAGGAAAATCCAAATCCTTCTTGCTCGTTTTATTTTACCACTCTTTTATCTCGTTCAAGTCAACTTCCCTTACTCCAGAGCCTTCTTGGCAAAGGTGGGCAGGACGAAGCTGGCCTTGTGGATCTCGGCGTTGTAGTAGCGGCACAGCTTCTCCTCCTCGGTCCAGCTGCGCACAGGAACCTTAACGTTGCGGGTAGCGTCCTTGCAGCAGACCATGAAGCCGATCTGGCCGGAGGGGTAGGTGGGGATGGTGGTGTAGGCGTACTCGGCGACGGGGAAGATCTCCTTGCAGTCCTTCTTCAGCTGGGTGATGAGAGGAAGGTGGAGCCATTGGTTCTCAGCTGTACGGAATTACAACAGTTAGTCATCTACTGGGTGTAATAACGATGGAAGTAAAAGCAAAAGCATAGGGAGCTGAAGCTCTAGCTGAACAATGAATGCTCTGCCCTATGATGTTTTTTTTTATAAGCGGCTGTTCTCGGAACTACCGAGCGGCCCTCTTGAGAAAGCAGCACTAGCTCTGGCAGCCCCTAGGGAGTCGGAGTATGGATGCAGTCACCAAAGCTGGTTCCAAAATGCAAAAAAATGCAAAATACAGGAAACCAGAACGGGTCGCTCTAGCATGCCGGCCAAAACCCTAGCGGGACTACACGCCTTCTCAAAGAAAAAAGAGACATACAACCTTGGGTAGTGATGACACCTCCCTCGCGGAGGGCGTCGTAGAGAAGCTGGAAGTAGGGCTTCTGGAAAAGGCTCTCGGCGGGGCCCTCGGGATCAGAAGAGTCGGTGATGATGACGTCGAAGGTGTTCTTGTAGTCGTCAAGGAACTTGAAGCCGTCGCCAACGTGGGTCTTGGCCTTGGGGTGGCTGAAGCCGACGGACATGTGAGGGAGGTACTCCTTGGAGAGACGGATGACAGCCTCGTCAATGTCGCAGAGGATGGCCTCCTCGACACAGTCGTGCTTGACGACCTCACGGAGGACACCGCCGTCACCACCGCCGATGACGAGGACCTTCTTGGGGTTGGGGTGAGACATCATGGCCAGGTTGGTGATCATCTCCTGGTAGGAGAACTCGTCGCGCTCGGTGGCCTGGATGACGTTGTCGAGGACGAGGACGTTGCCGTAGTCGGTGGACTTGAAGATGAGCACGTCCTGGTACTTGCTCTTCTCGTGGTGCAGGACCTTCTCGACCTTGAGGGTCATGGCCTGGCCGGGCCACATGTTGGAGATTTCGCGGAACCAGCCATCTGGATGATTGCAGATGTTAGCATAGATCGACACAGCGATAGCAGTGATGAAATAATGCAGTATCGAAAACAGAGCTTGATTGAGGCTGGGTTTTCATTTCTGCACATGCCCTCCAGCTCAATTGGAGATTCCATGCTAAACTTTTTTTTTCTTCTTATCACGACTTCTTATCGCCACACTTGCAGCACCTGAAATCAACAAATGGGACCCCCTAGCTGTCCCAAGTCATATCCAGCATCTGAAAGCTTTTGCTCTTCTCATACATCAAAATGTAATATCCAATGTTCTCGCAGAAACATGTGCTGATGCATCCAACGTCATGCCCCGCCATCCATGAACACGGCCATGGAGGGGCAATTGGAATAAAAATTTCCAAGTAGGGCGGGGTATGAATGAGCACACGAGGTGAGGATGGGATTCAGTAGCAGACTTACCCTGGATGGTGGGGTGAACAATTTCGTTGGACATTTTGGCTGTGGTGTGAAGGACTCGTGAGGATAGAACACGGGGTATCAATGAAGAAGAGGAAGAAGAAGAAAGAAGAGGGAGTGACGCCGAGCGAAGAAAAGATGGGAGCCCAGACGCAGGGAGCCGAGCGCCTAACTCGCAACGACGAGCCGTAGCTGGGTTTGAGTCTGGTGGGGTGAAAATTTTTGGCGCGCTTTTCACCGACTTGACCCCAAGAATGTGGTTCTGGATCTGAATCCGGCTCTGGGTCTGGAAGAAGGACTGCAGCCGTGGGCGAGTCACTGGGCCCATTTGGACGAGGCCATGCAGATGGTTTGTTACTTTGACACGCAATATACCTGAAATAATGTTGATCAGAGCAGTATCAGCGTAGAATTATGAGATTCGGTACCTGTTGATTGGGTTTACACCGGACAGAGTGCTTGCAGCTGCCTGTACCTCGCCGGTACCCTTTTGAGCAACATGACGTCGGGAAGCTTTGAGCTAACCAGGACCAGCCATTGGACGACAAGCCCTCCATCGAGCTCCCGCACGGCCTGCTGATTGGTCCAGATGCCCAGCTCTAAGCCCCGAAATGATAACCTTTAAAGTATTTTTTGCTAAGCCGGCGCATGTTTACCTGGGGCCGCAGGAGAAAAAAAAGTTAGTGGGCGATGCGGAAGAAGGCTCATGTTTGGAGCACTTCATGAGTGGCACCGGGTTCCGCTTCGGCCCTTGAATTCTCAGGAAATTCCCTCATCAGGCAATTCACCACGCTATCAATTCTACAGTAACAGACTATTACTCTTATGAACATTGTGCTGCACTTCTCGCAGTTCTGAGTGGGTTGGCAGGCCTGGAGATTACCAGATGGTGGCCGAAATAATAGGCAAGACTGTAGATTACACATGATGTATCAGCACGAGTACATTTCACATGCTCTCATCATATAGACCAGTTGCATTACGCTATTTGGCCATTATAATATATTGTAGAATTATTCAGTCATGCAACTTTTGCATCTGCTGTCTAGACTGCCTTCCCATCCATAAACATGAAAACTTCTTCCCCGGAATCTACCTACCCTAAAACTAACATCAGCATTCATATTTTCCCCTTTCTTCCATGTGTGAGATTGTGATTGTGATTGTAAGGCCATATTATATTCTTAGGATTCATTCTACCAGCAATCAGTATCTGTACAAGATATGAGCGTGTGGTATCGGTTTTTACGGCCTTTGAGTGTTCGCTTATAATGCCAAGTTCTCCGAATTGGAGATGTTATGGTGACTATCGTCCTAGTTTACTTTGTCTAATCCCACAAAGCGGGGCCATAGAAAAGAAACAATCAGACTGAAAAAAGTAAAAAAAAAATAGAGAGATATGGGGCTGATAGTGCTAAGATGAAAATTTTAGGAAAAGGGCAAAAAAGAAACCAATCATTTTTGGAAATATAGGAAAAGCCCAACGCGGGGGTCGAACCCGCAACCTTGAGATTGTATACAGAATGTGTAACTCATAAGAGTCTCACGCTCTACCGATTGAGCTAGCCGGGCAGGCTATTTGTTGAGTGGACGAGGCGGATAAGCTACCTATGACGGTTTGCTCCAAGGGCGCCACCGACACCTTTCGTTTTACATTTGTCGCAACTACCTCTACTCCCTTGATATGTTACATTACACTCAGAAGCTGTAGAGGAAATAGGAGATTAAATAGATTAAATAGCTGCAATTCCGTGACATTGCCACAGCTGGAGTGTTGGGTAACAAAACTAGGGTGCTAAATAACAACTTCCCAAGTCAATCACAATCTATCTAACTTTGAAGCAGCCTGCCCTGCCAGGCTGGCTTTCTATTACATTTCTAGTACCGTTATGGGGCAGATGAGCTTTGCACCCAAATTCCAAAGAGTCCAGTAATCGCCAGGAATCTTCAGCCTCTTCAGTTCTTAAACCTGCCGTCACAAGAATTTGCCATCTACTTGACGGCAAACCGACTTCTGCGCCGCAAAGCTCCTCCGTAAAAGTATAACGTGAATATCCCAATCACCCCCGCGCAACTCAGCCCTGCTAGTAGACTGGTTCCCTTCCCAACACCCAGGTTAATAAACAATGGCCGCGAAAAATGAATTGCGGCAACTCCCAAACTGCTCCGAACAGCATCGTTTGCTGCAAATAAACTTGCGCTATACATCGGATAGCTCAAAGCAATGTAAATGAAAATAACCATAAGAATAAGATATACCCCAGAATTGATAAATACTACGCCTATCGTGGGGACAATCCAGGGAATCTTTGGGCTCGAGTTTCCCGTCCAGCCAAAAAGGAATAGGCCAATGGGAACTAGAAAACAGCCGACAAGGCCAGGAATAAGACGCCGCTCTGGCTCGCCGAACCCGTGCTTAAGGGCACTGGGTTCAAACACAAACCTCAGGTATGCTGCATAACAAATAAGAGCCAAGACGACGCCCACGCTGATAGAAATAAATATGAGACCGAGCTCGCCCTCGTTCATACCATAGCCATGAGTCGGAGAGGCAAGGCCAGGAAGGCCAGTGGCGTATACAAACGGGAAAACCTCGAAAAAGGAGTAAAAAATCCCATACATAAGGCCAGTATATAGACTGGTAAACAGAACGGATGGATCGAGAATGTTAATCTCAAAAGGCCGCCAGAGATTTTGGACAACCACTTCATGAACCGTCAGCTTATGCTGGTCCATTTCCGATTGTGATCGTAAGTCGCTCCTCCCAGTCAGTCGGCGGAGACGTTTGGCGCGCTGGAGCAGAATAGTTGCCGAAGATGTTTCAGGTAGGAAAAAGAACATGAGAACGAACACAGGAGCACTCGCCCAGACAATCTCCCACAAAGACCAGTGCCAGTTCTCGGCCGCAACCGAGAAGCCCGAAACTAAAGGCCCAACAGCAGGCCCAGCGGTTGCAAACGTACCCCAGCCAGCAAGCGCATATGGTAGCGCAATGAGGTTGAGCATATCGCCAAAAGACGCTCCACTGGTGGCCAGGCAAGGAGATCCAAAAAATCCCTGCAGAAAGCGCAAAACGATTAATCCAGGAAAATTGTTAACAATGGCGGTTCCAATCGAGATTAGAATAAAGGCAAAGTATGTGAGTATATATGGTGGGTTGCGGCCAATAACTGGAATCTCAGATAAAGGGGAAAATAACAAGGGCCCAATGCCGTAGCCAAGGACGTACATGGAAAGGCTCATCGATGCAAGTTCTGGCGACACACCGAATATAGCTATGATTTTTGGTTCAGAGGGTGTTATAATAGCGGATCCCATGTATACGGACAATGTGTACAAGTAGAGCTGTGTGGTAGTGAAGAGTTTCCTTTGTTTTGACCAGTTTTGTGGATTATCCTGATCATGGGTAGTATACCAGTCGACCAGAATAATGCCGTCTCCCGTGGTCTTGGGCGAGATAATAGAATGCAGTGACCTCACAGTTTCTTGACGGGTCGCATCGTCATATGCCTGTGCTAAACAGGATTCTGTTGAGATTCGTGACATCTGTGGTCGAGACACGATTCTCGAAATCTCTTGGCTCTCAAGATCGACTTCTCCTATCAAGTGCGTATCCAAATCCGCATTCACGGGCGCCATTTCTCCGCTACTTGCGTCTTCCCCCGACGCACTCTCCGCGCGCTGTACGACCGGCGGATTGTAACACGCCGGACATTGAAATGCTGCTTGGTCCTCTGGATACTTGAGAAATCTGCCCCGTGTTACCCATCGAACCAGCATGCCAAAGGCTGTATCGCGAACTAAATGCTCCATTGCGACTAGATTCTCATCAACGAGTTTGGCTCAATAGGAATTGATATTCAGATGGAGGTTTTGATATCGACAGATATGGTAGCGCTAGATATAATGGTTAGCTAGAGAGGTGGTTATGTGTTGAATGTCGACAAAGGCTGGCTAATAGATTTCGTTTTGCACATGTGACGCTTACTTTGTTTATCAATAGAGACTGCTGGTCTTATTTTGTTATTTCATTCTCTGCCCAATTTTGCGCCTATAATCACATTCTGCATTGCGAATATGCACCTTGGAGATGGAGGCAAGGTTCATGTTTATACATACCCCCATAACGCCTGCGACTCCATAGCTTCTGATAACTAATACAAGAATTAAAGCACACGGTACTGATAAAAGCTACAACTTGGTAGCATAATGTGCATGTAAATGCTCTTTGTAACGTATATTTGCATACTGGACTTCTTTGGGGTCTTTATAAACAGCTCTGTCGGTTCGTTCGGCCTAGAAAAATGCTTGAATGGGACAATTTCCTATTACAATAAAGTTGGCCCCTGTTAATGATGCCGCGTGTCGACTCTACTGCTTATGTGGTGATATCATTGGCTATGATGCAATGACTTGAACTTAGTATCATAGCTACGATTTGTCGGCTCACTAAAACCCATTTAAACGATGGATTGCATGGGAACGTTGTCTAAATGAACCTTTTCTTCTGGGCCAACATTATTGCCATTGTTTGCATCTAGTGCACTCTGCACCACACACTTCAACGAAAAATTATGGGACTTCGTGAAACTCAAATCTTTTTGTAAGACGCGGTCCTTGTCCAAGCCCTCGGATGTAAGGAAATAAACGCCTTTTTATTTCCTTTCCGTATCAATTCGGACTAAATCCGGAGCCGTGGCGTCCGTTTTGTTCCACGCCTTTGTTCTTAGTTCCGGTAATTGAGCATGCATGCTTACTTGTAATCAAGTTTTCGGCCATGGATGTGGACCTTGATCAAAGCTTCGCAACCAAACCGCCCCTTGATTCGAATACCGGTAATCAAAAACATCAGGAGACTCGTTTATAAACGTGAGGAACCTCCAATAACAGGTAGAGTGTCTGCCTTGATGCTAACGGCGCACGGTATGTTACAGGCACGAAGAGCTTGACTTCGTGTTGCACAAGATGCTTTCCGACATCGGAAATAGGCTGCTCTAATTACTCTTGAGAAGCAAAATTTTAACTCTGGTAGACATTAATAAAAAAAAAATAAGCACTATATTTGTTGATTTTGCCAATGAGCTTTTCCGGTCAGACTCCGTGCGTAACAATCCTAGCCTGAACCACAGTCAGACGTATATATAGCCAAGTGGGAAGCCAACGACGCTCCCGCAATAATTAATGATTTATCAACATAGCGATATTAAGAGAACTTTAGATTAAAATTACGAATACTGATTTTGTTCTTAATGTCACGATTTCGTCAAGATACACAGAATATAATATCAGATGGCAAAACGCGCAAAGGGGGCCATCTCAAGTGCAGCTCTAATATCACGACACGAAGTGCATATAGTTGATTCACTTACTTGCTATTGGGCGACGCTAACAATGCACCTTACATGTACTTTTCGGGCTGCTACTTTACACCGTTTACACCGTTTACACCTATAACATTATTTCACACTACTTCACCGAAGGACCACCGAAGCAGTAATGTATAGGGAGATAGAATGAACAACATCTGAGAATCGCTAGGGAAATTTTATATAATTTATCGCGGGCTGATAATATTATTCTCGGTAATTGGCCAAGTATACTATTGAAATGGTAAAGTTGCATAAAACTGCTCCGTAAGAAGTAGTTCCAAAGTAGAGAATGCGGAGAAAGACATCCCATTCCCAAATGCGTATTATCTGCATGGGCTATCTGTAACGGCTCAGCCTCGCCACGGCAATTGGGCGATGGATGCCTGATATATTTGCCCAACCCCGCTGGGCTGCTGCCAATAGTTCTTCTATTCAAAAGCTAGCTTTTCTGCTGTTAGAATAATCGGAGATCACTCTGCCTTCTATTTCTCTGGCTATTGACTGGAACGCAAAACGGACGAATACATAATGTCGCTCAATTCGCAGTTCATTGCTTCAATACTATCTGCAAGAAATGAAAATAACTTCTCACTTGCGAATGCGAATGTGGACTTTGCTCTCGTCAGAGTGGAGGTTCCTAGACAATTTGAGGGGTTGGGCAATGCACTCTCACAGCACCGTCGACAAAATGCCGAGTCCGGACCACAACACAGAATAGCTCGCAGGCTCGGGGCTTTGTTCGAGCAGGTTATTCCCAACATCGACATTCTTGCTGCCGCATATGGGGAGCGGGCCTCAGAAATTGCGACTTCGCCTCGGTTCGATCTGAGGGTATGTAGATCCACTACTCATCCACTTCCATATTGTGCTCGAATGTGTTGATCCTGAGAAATGTTTAATTAAGAACGCTGACCACGGTCCATTTGCTGGGCATGTCGGGGTGGACGGCACTTCTATCTACGCAGCAGCATCGTCTGGAAAGAGTATAATCGCGCTTCATCTACTTGCTTGTATGCTGGCTCGAATGTTTTCCAATGTCGAGGCCACAGCCATCTGGATGCAGCTCGTTGACGGTCGGGTGAAAGATCTTGAACGGGCATCGGAGACTTCTCAGATACAGGGTCTCGCAGCTTTATATGCGGTGGAACAAGGCCGTCAGATCTTGCGAGAAGATCTGGCGAGCTGGGACGCTAGCGCACGCGCGTGGCTGCAGACCGCGAATGAAGTGAAGAAGCACGAGGATATACAATTGAAACTCATTGTCAAGAATATTCCATCGATACACAGTTCCGGCACAACCTATTCAAACGTGATGGAGAACTGGATTATGGCAATGAAGACGACCCAAGACTTGATACAGGGTGTGCCGCAGGATGTAACCAATGGCTCCGTGATTTTGGGACTCATGTCGTGGCACATCTATCCAGATTTAAATGTATTCTCTCCGAGCCGATATGTTAGATTTAATGACCGGCTTGTTAAGCCTGGGGGCGTCATCACTCTTGGATTGGAGGCGAAAGAGAAGAACTGTTCTGGAGTTAGTTGGTCAGTGTCGCTTTCTCACTTGCGTTTCTATGGAGACCCGGTTGTTATTGAAAAGCATTTAGAAGAGGATAGTGACCGGGTCACAGTTGAAGAACTCCGCTACATCGTTTTTGGATGCGTCCTTGGAAGTTGGGCTCAGCCAGCGTTAATTGACATTGGAGAAGCAGCAGAATGTTTTTCTGCACTGGGAGACGCCATTGGACCCTACAACAGCGCAACTGACGAAAAAGGTCATAATGCGCCCCTAGGCTGGATCACTCCTCTCATCGACACAGCAAAGCGTTTCCTATCTGCTGTCGAAAAGGAGAGAGAGACAGCGCTCTACTTCATCGAGTTCGGCCGACGGCGGGGTCGGAACTTCCTGGACGATAAATTCCACGATATTATCCCCATGTTTGGGCTGCTTAATCTATACCTTTTATTCAGATGTTCGCCAGATTTCTATGCTCAACGTGACATGGAAGAATCTATCGCCATACTTCGACGCCTCGCTCAAGACATAAATTTGCGTAGTGAAGATTGTATAATCATCACGAAAACCCGTATCGGGCACGATGTTGGCGATACGGTCAAGAGCGGTATTGACTACGAAGACAATTGGGATATTGACTACGAGGGAAACTGGGAATTTGCTTCTGCGGTTCCCATGGCACGGCAAAGTAGAAAACGGACCTCTGGGGGAGAGCTGCGAGATACACAACGGCATGCTCGATGGGTCCATATCGACCGCACCAAAGATCCTCTGTCGCAAAGGTATCTTGACATTTCCAACGAAAGTACTGAAGAAATTCTGTTACCTCTCCCAGGAAAGGGTCGGAGCTATAGATATCTTAACTGGGTTACGATGGATGAAACCGCCGTAATGGCAGTCGAAAGCTGCGACTGTGCTGAAAGGGGTCATGGTTCTTGTTGCCACCCTTGCCCCTGTTTGGAACAAGGATTCCGATGCACTTCAATGTGTTCCTGTCTGGCTGGCTTTACGGGCACGGAGCAAACTTTACAATGCCAAAATGCTCGAACCTGCCAGTCCGCCTCAGGGGCCCTGGATGAAGATTGTTACTGGCTCTCTGCGAGAAGTACTTTATACATGCACATTAACAATAGTTCTTTACTTACTTCCCGCGGAATTAAGTTCCAATGGATTGATGCCCCCCCAGAATACGCTCAGAAAGCCATGGTTTCTCCTCCAAGCTGCGATATTACAGGTGAACAACAGTTCATAAATCCTAGGAATGTTGATCTGCACTCTCAAGTGGCAAGAACAATTGAGCGCACAGTCATATTCCAGTCCGTAGAGGCGAATGGAGTCGCCGCATTGCTTCTCAGAAATGGTGCCAAGATTGACATAGCCAGATATACGCTTCCGAGGTTAACGGCAATCCTTCGTTCCAGTGCCCTAGATCCTAACCCCTTGAGGGAATACCTCGAAGCAATCCCAAAAAACGGCATAATGGACTACTCAACTTCCTTGGATGGAGAGTATCGACAAAGCGCCCTGTTTTTCAGATCTTTAAGGGCTATATCTGCTATATCAGATTTATATAGCGATTGGCCTGGAGCGACGATTTCCATTGGCATTACCAAGCAGCCCATAGGACGTGCATCCTGGGCCGCTAATGTTTGCGATCAGGCTGAGTGCAAGGAAGGCAAATTCTGGAGAGCTACCAAGTTTTCGTGTTTGGCAATGCTTGAATCTGGCGGGTGCGATCTACATCCGGACCAAATCGAGCTGGTTATGGCTATGGCGACTGGGAATTCTATTTATACTTCAGAAGCCTTGCTCCAAGACCCAGCCTTACAAGACAATTCAAGTAAGCCAGCTTTCAAGGGGATTCGACGCATTCACGGCAACTTGGGTTACCCCGGTGTTGTCATGCTCATTCCGCCCCCAGTGCCTCGAATACTGCAAACCAGCTCCATGCGAGGAAGATTCGTTCAGGCCGCTAGCTTTGATGGACAACCCGAGAATTCCTTCACTCAGACGTCCCTACATCTCAAGCTTACCGACTACAAATTCCCATTGGCCAGTGCTCGTGGCGCTGTTGACGCTGACATAGTGATGCGCGAGGCTCTGATATCAGTGTACGATGGGTCAAGATGGATCGCTGATTTAGACGTTATACGTGCTCTGCAGAGCCAGGACTTGGCTCGCCACTTTGGCTGCTCCTGTACACCATGTGGAGACGACAGTAAAGCTCTTTGTCAGCTTCTCGTTGACAAGTTCGGCAATCAGCTCAAAGTGATAACCACATGGGAAGAGTTGCTCTTATGCCAAGAGAATTTAATGGCTGGTGAGTTTGGCACTGTTTGTGTTTATGGGAGCTGGTTTGCCCGACTAGCTACTACAACTGTGGCAACTCAGATGAAATATCCCACAGTTACTCTGCCGTCTCATTGCATATGTTCTCAATGTGGACAGAAAATCCTAGAGCAGGGTTCTTGGGATTCATCAACGAAAGATTCGGCGGCACCTATACTGTTCATAATATAAACTCACAATGGCTCGACATCTCTCAGTACTAGAATATCGGACATGGTGGTAAATGGATATGTATGGTATTCTACCACTTAGGATTTTAAGCTCCTTTCACAAATTAGTAATTAAGGCACCGATAAAAGATGGCCAATGCAATATTGGCATTGTCAGAAGCAGTTCGAATGTCCGACGAGAGTCTACCCGTTTCATGGACTTTCCGTAAAATAATAGGGAAACTTGGAGTCAATGCCTTGGCATACTGCTGCTACCTACCTGTCTAATACATATATGTGAGCTCCATCACATTAATAAATTGACCATGGAGTATATTTTATTCAATTACCTATTTAAACGGCCATACTTGTTGCACCCAAAAAAGCTAAAAGAAGGCAACAGAGACATAACTGCTGTCCAAAGTTTGGATGGCTGCTCCTTATTACAAGGGAGTCTACAATGGGACTAGATCACCGCAAGGTCAGCATGCCTTTATGGCAGGTCAAATGGCTTACGACGATCTAGATGGCGCATAGCATTGGTTTCTTACCTTTTGGGGCAATTCTGCATAATGTTTGGGGTTAGCTGCAGGTGGTGATGATGAACAAGTTGTTCGCAAAGGTTGCAGTGTTTATAAAACACCATGTATTCTGGGGCCAAGAAAAAAAAAAAGACATCATTTCTGGAATCTCTTAGCGGCTAACACCGACATTCGGTCAATATTACAGGATGCCAAGGTCGCACCACAGCTGCTTTTGGTTCAATGCCCGATGTAAGAATGGTCAGCTCAGAGTGGCATGGGTGTAACGAGTGAGCACGGCTTCTAGGAAACATCCGCGATCCTTGACCGTAGTCTGTCTGGTATGGATGGACTCTGTTCACTTGCTTCAGTAAAGGAGAAGACTGTTTGCCTCCTTTCAGTTTAAAGATAGCATCAGGGACAAGGGGCGGCTAAATTGCTGGGATTTCTGTTGGTTGGTTGGCTGCAGCAGTAGTATATCTCAAGGGTGCTCCGAGATACGAGCACCAACATGCATGGACTGGACGTCAACTCCACCAAATCTGGCTGACGTGCGATATCAGATCGGTAGAATAAGTTCAAACGATGGAGCAGATTTCGCCAAATACCTCTGTAGGCTCTCTAAAATTCCGTATTTCTTTCTTGTATGGAGTTTTTTTTTGTTATCTACCCATGCCCAATGGTCATGATGATAATAACTACAAGGTTAATGAGTGGCGATGGCATTACTGTGCGCGTTTATAACTACTGCGCGTCGAAATACTGGTACAGGCTTGGCAGATTAATACTACCCTATAATAGACACGCAGAAGATGAAAAGAATTGTGTCTTTTGTATTTACCTTTTTACACATAAACGAAAAGACTATACCCAACCATCTGGCTATTTGCAATATGAAGTTGGTGGCAATTACTCATGAACTATTAACCTACAGGGAGCATTCAAGACAATGCAAGGCTTTATAATGCGATGAGTACCTCCTCCACACAAGCAGTGACCCAGAGGCGGAAACAAGATGACGTATCAGTGAATGCGGAGCGGAAGAGTGAATTCGGAAGAACAAGGCTCGGAGTATCTGGTTAGGAATCCGGCATTACAAAGCATCTGTGGTCTTCATGTAATGTTATCAGCACCGAATCGCTCAGAATCTGACCATTGCGGAGATGGGAAGCTGCACAAACGCTCTTCGTCCAGGGCATCCAGGGTATACGAGCAGCTGTGCAGCGGGATTATACGATTCAACGACAGACGTAGGCAACCAAGGCGATTCCCCGTCCCCTGCTCGACCTAGTCGTACTCGTAGCAGTCAAGAGGCAGCCTCTCGAATCTAGTCCAGCAGGGATGAGGCCCCCGGCTCAGCGACCAACGCTACTCTATCCCGGCCATGGCGCCGATGTTTCAAATCAAACATGGCCCGCCATCGGCGCACTAATCTTTTCTCTCTCGCCCAACTCTTGACATGTCACAAATGCGCCAGTCGGCCAAGAGCACGTTGCGAAATTGCCACGCGGTTTCCTGTGCCGTTGCGCAAATGAGGCCACGAGACTGGGGGCGGGAAGTAGAAAAAAAGGAACGGAAAGCTGACAGGTGACAGACAAGGCGTGGCAGTTGGCAGTTGACAGCAACACAACACACCAAGTGAGGGCTGCACAGGCCTAGAAAGAGGTTGGGTTGGTGGTGGGTGGTTTGCTGCTTTTGCTTTTGCTTTTGCTTTTGCTTCTGCTTGCCGCTTGTTTGCCAGTTCGCCATACTGTACACACATGCATGTACTGTAGAGTTGGACTCGACTCAAAGGCCCGGGCTGAGCCATGAGCAGCAGCGGGAAAACACCCGGCTTGCCACGGAGTACAGCCGAGTCAATTGCTGCATGCCATGCCTGGGTTAGGGACTGGCAATACTGGCTAGTGGCTTCAACAATACCAGACGCTGGAGCCAATACGACAGAGGACTCCATTTCTGCCAGCATTCTGTATTGCCCTTACCCAACGAGGCATTTTCACTACACGTTACTAAGCTAGCTCTGGCAAAATGCAGATCGTCCTGCGACACTCCGCAGTGCGTGCTAGCACCTGCCTATGTATATCAACCCAGGGACAAGCCCCTACGCGATGCAAAGAAGGCTGCAAATCACTTGCATGCCCATGAATTAAGATGGGCATTTGCGAGTTTTGGCCTTGGAACTTGTAATAAGCCTTGCTAATACCTAGTACTTGTAAGTATTAGACTAACTTGCCTCGTAGTAAGTGGAGTCTACAATTCTGCACAGATACCTACTTACTCGCACATGTTTCCATGCCCTACCTCCAGTACAACTACCTACTACCTACATGTACTTACTAAACGTGGGCCATCTATGGTTTGGGTGGGTGTGAAATGCCACTGCTACAGTATATGGACAAGGCTGGTGGAAGAGCTGCCTCTAAAGCGAGGGTAGCAGCAGTGCCACCTCCATCACTCCTCTTCTGCGGCCTCAATCCACGGCCACTCAAACTGCCGAGCCCACGCTGCAGCTCCAGTGTCTTGGAAGCCACGAGGCGGGCGGAGGTTGGATGCGAGACAAATGGAAACTTTAAATCTCCGCTTGCGGCCGATGCCTCCACCGACTGGAATGCGAATGACATTGGGCGGGCACCGCGCCGTTGAGAAATGGAGTGCCATCTCGGGCCTCACTCACGATCCAGAAGGGATCATCGCCGCTACCTGCCTAGCAGGTACTGCTATTTAGCATGCAGCACACTAAACCGTCGCGTATATACGGAGTACTGGACTGTAGCAGTTAACGGGAGCCGTGTGCACGCATCTGTAGGTACTCTGGCTTCTCGTATGCAAAAAGAACCCAGGCTAATTATTATTAGAGGAGGAGGCTCACACTAAGGGATAGGACATTAACCGGCTGGCCTTTTCCACCCTAGTAGACTTGCGCATGTAGAAACTAGCAGTAGCACGAGTAGTAGTGGTTGATGATGAGCAAGCCTCAAAATGGTGAGCCGAACTACATACATGCCTACATGCTAATATACAGTATGCTACAGTACGTGTAGAATCTACCATGACTCCAAACTCCACTCAACACGCGAAGGCGGAGAGCCTCCCCTGGCACGGGCCGCCTTTTGCCACGGCTGTGTTAAGTACGAGTAGTATTTCCATCCAGTGCAAAAGCAAGAAAGCAGAATTTTCTTCTTCCGGGAGAGGACTTTATGCATGCTATGCTTCAAACGATCATGATATCTTGGAAAAGCAAGCCACGCGGTTTCGAATCTGCAGTGGCTGAGACAGGCGAGGTTGGCTAGTGGAACGCTGACGTTATGGGCATTGACCTGCATCCTTCGCCATCGGATGTCACTTGTATTTTAAAGCCCCAAATCGAAACCACCACAGCTGCTAGTCCTCTCCCTACATAACAAATCTTCATGCTTACCCGCATCAAGCCACGCTGCAGAAAAACGCCAGCACTAGCACTGCTACCACTGCCGCCTTGTACTTGTATCCCGAGAAGCAAGGGCGAATATACTACTGCACTCCGTGTAATCGATCGTGGCAGGCTGGTTTTTGAGTCAAGCGGTGCAAACTCGGGCTTTTGGGATGGCGATATTGATTGCTTTGGTGCCCAACTAATGATGTGGTATGCTACAGCTTACCGCACCATCAAATCCGAAGCCTTTTTCTTTTCTTTTCTTTTTGTCGTGGACTTGCCGTCCGCCATTACTAGTTTGTCTTTTTGGGTAGCAGCGCAAAGTCGTAGCGCATGAATCCTGCGAATCGGGCTCGTCAGCAGGTTGCGGCCGACTCTGGTTCTTGGTCGATGCTCACGTCGCACATACATATGCAAAGGCCGCAGGAGAATTGCTCGAAAAACAGGAATCTTGCAGCCGGTGATGCCATGTGTACAGTATCCAGCAGGACGGCACAAGAAAGAGAGGGCCTCTATTGTTGTGAGCATACGATAGTTGTGCAGTGGAACCACTTGCGTGACTCTTACTCGTACAACTACCAAGTAACTACACTATTTTGCCTTTCTTGTATATACTTTTACGTACTGTATTTTCTTGTCCACTTCCCTGCAGAATTTTCTCCATCTCTCTCTCTTTTTCTCTTTTTATATCACAAACACGTCTCCGCATGACCCAACTAGATGGACAAGATGCAGGGATAGCCAGAGTCCTTCATGTCATGCCACGCCCATGCCACGAGTCGTCTCGATCCGCCATTCCGGTAGTTACCACAATGTCTCGACAAGTTGGTGTGCAAAAACGTGTGCGCTGCATGCAGGGACCACTAATATGGAGTTGAAGATGAGGAGCTCAGGTAGGTCAATAGCCGTGCGGAGTGCGCAGCCGGAGGTATCGTGTACCTGGGCCGTGGCAGCGCGTTTGGCCCGCTTGGTACTCGCAACCTCGGGCGCTTTCTGTTCCGCTACTCCCGTAGAGTGCGCTTTGCTGGAAATGGCGTCCGATGAGTTGGTAGTCGATACGACCCAAATTAGAGCCCACCGGCGAGCGTCACAGTACTGTCTACTCTGCTCTTGACTTGCGTCGGGGAACTTTGGCGCTACGCAAAGCCAGCTGGAGCGGTACCCTCTCAATGCTGTCGATGCACACCACGGACGCCCCGAGTTTCGCGCCGTTTCAAAGTACCTGCTGGCTTTCGGCCGAGTAGTGCCCAGGTACCGCCTTGGCGAGTCCACCAAGAGCCCCTTATTTGCCCCCCAGCAGTGCGCCATCGAAGGCCGCTAGAGCGTCTTGGTGTCTCGAACAGAAGCTCGATGGCAGGCTCGGCTGCAGCAGACACTAGAAAGGGCCCTGGTCGCTGCATGCTGGCACATTGAACTGGGCGGAACCTCCCAGGGGACCCCCATGCCAGATGCCATGCTTCAGCGGCAGCTTGCTGAATCCAGGTTCGTAGACTCCTGCTGTAAGAAATCCATCCCCCGAGCAGAAACAGGCTGTTGCATTTGGTCATCCCCGGCTGCGGATGGGGACGAGCGAATCCCGATTCTGCCGTGCTGTATCTTCGTCTCTCTCTTTTCCTTTCTCTCTTTTCTCTTTTCCCTCTTCTGAACCTTACCTGTTGGTCGCCACTTTTCCGCCGTTGCTTATCTCATTAGTACAGTACGTAGTTGCTGGAAAGCTTGATCTTGCTTGTGGCCTTGCCCGGTTGAATTGCTCCTCCCAACAGCCTTCTTCTCTTCTCCATCTGTGCTCTGATTTCCTCCCCCCCCCCGATCGACGACGAACAGCGACGATTGACGGACGCTACTCGTGCAAAGCGACGGGTCGACAGGGACCTTGAGATTGACAGGGGCTTTTCGCGCAGCATATTGACCATCGATCGCGAAACAAAGGGGTCGAAAGCGAGAGAGAGGCAGCCTTGAAGCACCGCTTTTCACTTCCATAACGTCGCTTGCTGTAGTCGGCGGCAACCTTTGTTGCTAAGCGACGACCTTATTGCAATTGCCATCGTGACGTTCCGGACGTACACGCTTGCGCGCGATTAAAAAAAAAAAAGTGAAAACGAAAGTCGAAGGAAAAAAAAAAAGTCTGCTACTCGTTGGCCAAAGACTTTTCGCAAACCGCCATTTCCGTGAACGCGACTCCACGGCAACTCGGCTTTTGCATATTCTCACCGGCATTTGATCACGACGGCGGCTAATCACTGGCCACACAACGCCACGATGTGCTTCGGGGCCCGGAATAAGAACGAGGATGGCGAGGCCCATTCTCGAGAGCTGGATAAGGTCCTGCGCCAGGATGAGAAGCGCATGGCTAAGGAGGTGAAGCTGCTGCTGTTGGGTAAGTCTTGGTTGCGATATATCCACTATCCCGTCGTCAACCTCAATCAATCACGGCAAACAAAAGAGGAGGGAAAAAGAGGGGGGAAAGAAGAGAGAGATATTGGAAAGGGATACGTTGAGCGAGCAAGAGGACTGGAATTATGCGAACCGCTGATTGGCGTCGTTATACCTAATGTGCTAACGTGAATCGTCTTGACAGGTGCTGGAGAATCAGGAAAATCTACCATCCTGAAGCAGATGAAGCTCATTTATGCCCAAGGCTTCAACAAAAACGAGAGACTAGACTTCAAGCCTGTCATCTTCAACAACATTGTTCAGTCATTCAAGACCATCTCCGAGGCCATGGCCGAGATGGGGTTCGAATACGACAGCCCCGATAACGAGGTTAGTAGTTTTACCGTAACTGTGGCGCCTAGGCACTTTATATGATTTTACATATGCGTTCCTCGCAAGCTTATTCTTGTGTCACGTCGTTCACGGATGCATGATGTAGCCTGAGGACGAGCAAAGGCGTGCTACACGGATCGTGACGATGAAACCTGCTAACACAAATGTTATTTATAGAAACACATGGCGCACATTTTGGTTGATACCGAAATCAGCCCAGACAGCAAGATGCCCGAGGACTACCTAGAGCCCATCAAATTGCTATGGGAAGACAGTGGTGTAATGGCCGCAATTGCCAAGGGCAATGAATACGCCCTGCACGACAATCTCACATAGTCAGTTTTCATTCTGCTTTCCTTTGTAACGCTCCAGTAACCCCTGCGAGGTTTTTGATTCTTATTTCCTCTTATAATCATGTTGCTCGGAGTACATGTATAGCCATGACTAACCCTAACTCAGCTTCGTGACCGATATCGACCGGATATGGGCCGACGGTTATGTACCGAATGACCAAGACTTACTCCGCTCTCGGTTGAGAACCACAGGTATCATAGAAACCGTCTTTGATCTAGGTCAATTGACTTACCGCATGTTTGATGTCGGTGGTCAGAGGTCAGAACGAAAGAAGTGGATCCATTGCTTTGAGAACGTCAACTGCTTGCTCTTCCTCGTCGCCATCAGTGGTTATGACCAGTGTCTTGTTGAAGACAAGGACGGCGTAAGTGTTTAAGGAGAATACATACCAAAATATGATACATGGACTAACGCGGACGGTTACAGAACCAAATGAACGAAGCTCTGATGCTGTGGGAGTCCATCTCCAACTCACATTGGTTCGCCATGACGTCGTTGATCCTTTTCCTCAACAAGATGGATCTGTTCAAGGAGAAGCTGCCCAAGAGCCCAATCTCCAAGTACGGCTTCACCGACTACCACGGCCCTGAAGACGACTACAAAGCAGCCAGCAAATATTTCCTCGACAAGTTCCGCGCGCTAAGCAGAAACCCTGAAAAGGAGATTTACGGCCACTTCACCAACGCCACTGACACAAACTTGCTGAAAATCACAATGGGTTCCGTGCAGGACATGATTATTCAGAGAAACCTCAAAAAGTTAATACTATAAACACCCCAGTTCATCATCTTTGTTTAATTCGTTTTGCACCGCGCTGAGAACCTTTTTGCCAACTTCTTTTTCAGGTTACTTATTTGAAGCGGCCCTCAATTTGCCAAAGTACTGATTATTATTGTCGCCTAACCTCTTCATTTTACTTTTATCTGCCCGGGTGTCGATCTTTGATTCAACCAACACATACAAGTTGACTCCTCGGTCTAGGCTGCCCATATCGACTCGGGCGCCTTTTCATGCATGATTACGGCATCTTACGGCTTTCACCTTCATTATTCGTTCGGCAGTAAAGCTCTCTCGGCTGCATTTTGCGTTGTTTTGTCTTAACATATATACATTAGCGGGGACATGTCACACTCTTCCGTATCTTTACCCTATATTTTTGTTATTTATTTTTCTTTGTTGCTCTTATTATTATTATAGTCATGCTCAAATAGGGGGATGGACGGAGATTATTGCAGGCTGGGAGGAAAGGCCCCACAATGTCTATTTTGAGTTGCACGTTATTAGGACTGAGGTGAAGCCAAGAGGGAATGATGGGAAGTGGAATGAGAAAGAGAGGAGAAAAAGGAAACCAGGGCATCTTTTTGGATAAAGAAAGATATTGGTGGATTGTTATTTTTTTTTTAAACCCCTTCTTCAGTGATACCTAACTCTTCTTTTCTTTATTTTTCTTTCGTTACTTTGCTTTATATGTCTGCAGTATTTCAGTGGACATGTTCAGAGAGGAACGCCTATTGCTCTCCTGTTTTTCTCGTTTGATGTGAAGATGGTGCGGCAGTGGTATGGTAGCACGTGGTAGATTGATAGGTGGAAGATGCTGTTTGAAGCTTAGCTAATGAATACTTTGATGTTGGATACTGAGGAGACTTTGATGCATTTGTGCGACACATCTTGAATCGCTAATATGTGTGAAATTTGCTGTTGAATTTAATATTTGGAATCTGCCTTATCATTGTAAAAGCTGCAGTGGTTCATATGAATATTTTCCCCATTCGGCGCTGTTGCTGTATTCCGAGGCTCGGCTTGCTTGATTTGGCTGTACCTTCTTGAGCCGGTTACCGCTCGCTCTAACCCAAGCAAGTCACAAAGCAATTTGGCGCAGTGGAAGCGCGCCGGGCTCATAACCCGGAGGTCGCACGATCGAAACGTGCAATTGCTACTCGCTCATCTTTTTTTTTTTTTTTCTTTTTTTCGTTCCCAATACCGCTAATAGTATCAAGATCATATCTCCGCAGATATACATGCTTTCTTCATCCATTAATATCAGCGGGCAATAACTCCATAAATACATCACCACGGCCGCACAAGAGAGCATCCTCATTCTGCATCGTCATCGACGACAAGGCACCAAATCGTCATCATTGGCCCCACACGGATAAACCGCCAAGCTGAAGCCCATTGGCCTGGTCCCCTCGCCAGGCTCGCTAATCGGGCTAGACACTGCCCTTTCGTCCTTCCTTCCCGCAGTCTTTTTGCGGGGAAAGCAGCAGCCACCATCGAAAGAGCAGCAACAATGGCGCGTTGCATGGCAGCAAACTGCCGGTTGCGGTTGCATTCGAACTCGTATGGACCGGTGTAGCAGCTACAGGTTGTTCTTCCCTCTCTTTTTATTTGGGGGCGCCTTTAAGCTAGCCGAGTAAAGAAAACTATTGCTACCCAATTTGTCAGGGAATGAGGAGGTCACCCCGAACTGTGTGAGATGCGGAGATTGAGGCGGCCCGCCTTGTGAGGAGATGATGAAGAAGGGAGCCCTTTTTTCCTATGTATGTCTTGGATATTTTGGAAGAAACTAGCATGAACAATCAACCAGCATCTTTTTCCCCCCTGCCCCTTGTCGCGTCTCTTTCATTTTCTTCCCTTCTCCATCCTCGTCATTTTTGCTTTCGCCCTCTTTGCTGCGTGACATGGCATGACTGTATTTCCTACAGAGCTATAATTCGCAATAGTGAAATTAACATAGCTCGTCGTTTTACTCTGCTTTTAACGAGAAATTGATGTTTTTAAGCGTGCAAGCGAGCGAGTGCTTCTTTCCCGATCCCAATTGCTCTACATTTTATTTAGAATACGCATTGCCGGCTACAGCTTCACCTTTTTTTGTTGCCATCCTACGGAAACCATGGTTGCTATTAAGCAGGCCGTGCTGCTTGCGGGCCTGGCGCACTTGATAGGCGCTGCCCAAGATGCCATCACGGACGATTCTCACTTTTACGGCCAGTCGCCGCCAGTTTATCCATCGCGTAGGTTGTACCAGACTTGGCTTGTGGATGGAGGATGGTCTCTTGCAATGCTGTACTGATCCAATCGTTAACTTAGCTGAAATGGTGGGCGGCAACGAATGGGAGGCAGCATTTCAAAAGGCGAAACTCCTGGTTGGCAAGATGACTTTGGAAGAAAAGGTGAGGCAAAGAGATGCAACGAGATGTAGCAAGCTCAGCACAAGTGACTCTGGACTCTTCTTTAACACTATATAGGTCAATCTGACGGCAGGCGTCACAAAGGATTCCACGTGTTCTGGCAATATTCCTGCTATCGAGCGTCTGCACTTTCCAGGAATGTGCCTAAGTGATGCTGGTAATGGTCTTCGCAACACGGATTTTGTGAGCGGTTTTCCGAGTGGAATTCACGTTGGTGCTAGGTGAGATATCCCCCTTTCGTTATCTCGTCTTAAGGCCTCAACGTCTCGATCGAGGAACATCGCCATGTTAACACAGTGTAGCTGGAGCAAGGACTTGGCTTTCCGCCGTGGCACTGCCATGGGTGGTGAGTTCAAGACGAAAGGCGTCAACGTCCTACTTGGCCCCGTCGTTGGCCCTGCCTGGCGTATCGTACGTGGAGGCAGAAACTGGGAAGGATTCTCTGTCGACCCATGGTTGTCTGGAGTCTTGGTTGCTCAGACCGTTTCTGGAATACAGGGGCAGGGTGTTATCACTAGTACCAAGGTAAGTCTTCTTCACGCAATTTCCTGCCATTCCCAAGGATAGTTGAATGATCAATATTGATTTTTATGACTCTGTAGCACTATATCGGCAACGAACAAGAAACCAACCGGAATCCAGGAGGAAATATATCTGCTGTATCTTCTAATATTGATGATAAAACAATTCATGAAGTATACTTATGGTAGGTATTACCGCATTTCCAAGGCCCATCTAGAGCCAAATACTGACTATCCACCTTTCGACAGGCCTTTCCAGGATGCCATAAGAGCTGGTAGCGGGAATATCATGTGTTCTTATCAACGTGTCAATAACTCGTATGGATGCTCCAATAGCAAGACTTTAAATGGCCTTCTCAAGACCGAACTTGGCTTTCAGGTACATAAATTCTCATATAGAAGCTCCCATCCCTTACTGCTTTACTACTTTTTGCTACCATGATGGCAATACTGACCGAATATTCGAATCTAGGGGTTCGTTGTTTCTGACTGGGGTGCTCAGCACGCAGGAGTTGCCACTGCAAAAGCTGGCCTCGATGTAGCCATGCCTTCGAATGGTGGTTTCTGGGGCAATCACCTCATCGAAGCTGTAAAGAATGGTTCACTGCCAGAGTCTCGAGTGACAGATATGGCAATGAGGTAATGGTGATGCCGACTATTGGAGTGTATAGACGCTGACACACACCTAGAGTCATCGCTTCTTGGTATCAGTTTAATCAAGACCAAGACTTCCCAAAGCCAGGAATCGGCATGCCTTCCAATGTCCTTGATCCTCATGAGATTGTGGATGGACGAGATCCAGCTGCCGGCCCAGTTCTCCTTAATGGTGCTATTGAAGGTCACGTTCTCGTCAAAAACACCAAGAATACTTTGCCTTTGAAGTCACCTCGCATGCTTTCCCTCTTTGGTTACTCAGCCAAGACTCCGGATGACTTTAATCCGTCCTCGAATTTCCTGCTCAGCCAAAATTGGATCACAGGCCAGGAGGCTCTTAATTCCAACTATGTTTCAGAGAATGGACTGCCTGTATTCGGTGAAAACGGTACCATGTTCGGCGGTTGTGGCTCTGGCGCCATCACACCGGCACTTGCCATCTCTCCATTCGAAGCCTTGAAGATGAGGGCTTACCAAGATGGCACGGCTATATTCAACGATTTCATCTCTAATAGTCCATCTGTTGAGCCTAGCTCTGACGCCTGCATCGTCTTTGTCAATGCATACGCTTGTGAAGGATCTGATCGTCCCGTGATTAGAGATGACTATTCAGATTCACTAATCAAGTCGGTGGCGGATCAGTGTAACAAGACAGTTGTCATCTTCCATAATGCAGGGCCTCGATTGGTTGACGGCTTTATTGATCATCCAAACGTTACAGCAGTCATCTTCGCCCATTTGCCAGGTCAAGAAAGCGGCCCTGCGCTCGCTGCACTCCTCTACGGAGATACAAGCCCCTCTGGTAAACTTCCATACACAGTTGCAAAAAATGAATCCGACTATGGAAAATTGCTTGACCCGGCACAGCCGGAAGGCGAATTCGTAAACTTTCCCCAGGCTGATTTTGATGAAGGAATATATCTCGACTATCGCTACTTTGACAAAAAGGGCATTGAACCTCGGTACGAATTCGGTTTTGGACTTAGTTACACAACGTTTGCATATTCCAATATATCGATCAACTACATCGAGGGGGCAAATACATATCCCTGGCCGGGAGGACCCGTCGTAAGCGGCGGCCAAACCGATCTCTGGGATGCAATCGCCACCGTCAGCGTCAATATAAAAAATACAGGCAACTTTGCCGCCGCAGAAGTGGCGCAGCTCTACATTGGCATTCCGGGAGCCCCAGCGAAACAGCTTCGTGGCTTTGAAAAGCCTTTCATACAATCTAACCAGTCAGAAACAATAACTTTCCACCTCACGAGAAGAGATTTGAGCGTTTGGAGCGTTGAGAGGCAGAAGTGGCAGTTACAGCAGGGGACATACAAGTTCTACGTGGGGAGCAGCAGCAGACGATTACCCCTGAACGGGACGATGGACTTGTGAGGGTAATACTACCTACTACTACTACCTACTTGAAATGGGATCTTAGATTCAGATCAAGTATGACGACGATGTACAGTAATGTGTCATACATGTATAGTAAGCTACATTAAGCATATGAAAAGATTGCATGATATAGGTATATGCAGCTACTACCTACTTCCTACTTACTGCAAGCTAATAGTAGATCTTTGTTTCCCCAAAGCAAGTCCTCTAATAAGGAGAAAACTAAAAACTGATGAAAAAAAAAAGGGTATTATTGGTCCAATCGTATTTACCACTTTGAGGTACTCTAGTCCCTTGATTGGGCAACTTGCCTTTGAGCTGACGGCCGCCTGTGAACCGTAATTCGTATTCCAGACGATATCTCACCGCCTGACTGTTGGCTGCATGCTTGCTTACTGTACTTACTACCCATTAGACAACGCGCTCTGGACATCGGCCTTTTTCTCGCCTCTTATATCAGCAAAACAGCCGAGTTTATGCCTTGTCATGATGATTCAGCGCGCCCGGAGCTCCCGCGACCCATTGCAAGCTGGCCATTACTCGTATGCTTGCTCCCCTTCTCGTAAGCCATCTTGGCAGCTTCTCTCTACATAGTGTATTGTAATATCCATACTATTTCCAAGTAGGCA
The DNA here is from genome assembly GCA_000331835.2 of Trichoderma hamatum GD12. Classification (NCBI taxonomy): domain Eukaryota; kingdom Fungi; phylum Ascomycota; class Sordariomycetes; order Hypocreales; family Hypocreaceae; genus Trichoderma; species Trichoderma hamatum. The sequence goes on from KQ479114.1 coordinate 427,502, forward strand.
GCAAAGCAGTGAAAAAAAAAAGGGGTGGGGGGACCAGAAGAGAACAAAAGGCAACTTTGATGTCATAGAGCATTATCATGTAGTACCTACTCCGTACGTGCCATCATCTCTAATGCGACGCACGGTTGTTTAAGCTCCGCTGCCAGAGGGGGGAAGAAATGCCGGCAATTGCACGCCTCTTGGCTGTCTGTATGGAGTACTATATCTCAAGGCAACCCTAGTAATTAATTACCTATGCCCTAATCTGGGAGTTTTCTCATCCTTCTCTTCATCTTCTTTTATTTTCTCCATAATCCCCATCTGTCTCGATGGGTCCTTCTCCAATGTCGCGGACAAGATTACGTTTAATGCATGCGTAACCGTTTTCTGCCTCTCCCTTGGCATCGTCGCTTGCCCCGATATGGGGCGAGACGGTTGCTTTAGATATATGATCGAGTAGACCGTAATGGGAGGAGTGGCGCGCTCTAAATTGCAAATAGAGATCGCTTCGCTTCCAGAGAAGGAGAAAAAAAAAAGGGACCCCCCGGCGTCGGGCGTGGACAAGTCACACGATCGACGATCGCATGAACTGTTTACTGCTCGAAACAGAAAAAGTGGCTACCCGTCGCAAATTACTTGTCCACGTTTAGCTGCCCTCTTCCATATTTTTTTCCCTCCTACCGCAACTCCGTTCTCAGTCCACCCAAGTTAGTCAATGTTGTTGTAACGAAGAACAGTGCGGCTAGATTTAAGCGATCGGCATCATTGACAGCGGGCAGTACCATCGAGGCCCACCCTACTTTTTGTCAACGCCTGCTGGCAAAATATTCTGCTAGGGACCCCTCAACAACTGATCTCAAAAGTCGGCCAGCATCCTTGACCCAAGCAGACCTTTTCGGCAAGGCCGATTTCGAGAACACCCCTTACGAAAGCCGAGATATCGCTGTTAGTGCCAAGGGAGCGGATTCCGGCGGGCATATCAGTATATACACGATGCTTCTTTGGGGAAAGACGGCTGCCGGTGTCCGGAGGAGCTAAAAGCACTGGCGAGGGAAAAAGGACGACCAAAAGGTTCAAAGACATTCTCGGACAAACATGTCTTTTTCCCCACGCCGGGTGCAAAATCGTACGATTTTGTCGCAGCTAGTAATATTAGAGCCTCGCAACGCACTAGCGGCTCGAGGTTGTTCATCTGGGCCGCTCCATTTAGATTCCGTGTCTCGGAATGGCAATGGGGACGGATCAGTCGCCATGTACCCCGTATTTCTATTGGTAATTAATCAGTAGGCGTGCTCTAGTGATGTAGCACACTATGGCGATCTCACATCTTGCTACTCCGTGCGTTTGTAGTGGTGGCGGTAGTCATACCGTCCCAACCATCTGGATGAATTCTCGCGACACACCCGCATTATCGCCGATTCTCTACCTCGACAATGCTGAAACTGCTCCGTTTATCGCTCGCAAAAGCTGTTTATTAGTACCATCTCGGAAGAGCCCATGAGTTACAAGGGGAAGGGAAACGCCAGGAGTGCAATAGATAGGCAACATTGCCACGTTCTGGGCCCTTTTGTGAAAGGATCAAACTGCACAGGGTGCTCCGTACACGCCTGTCAGTATCCTTCCGAGGCGTGCGTACTAGTGTGAGTTGCTCGATAGACTCACAAGCAGTAGGTAGCAGGTACTCTGTACCAATCTTTGGCCAAAAGAGAAGAAATAGCAAGGGTAGGGGGGTTTGAACAGACGGAATCGAGCATAGGGGAGCAAAAGAAGAAAAAGAAGAAAAGGCCCGCAGAGGGTGTGGCTCTGTATCAGGCTCAGGCCACCAGGTTCTCAGCAAGGATATCAAGAATCTATCAGATGTGATATGATGCTTTCAGATGGGACTAATCCGGTGCTCCGATGTGATGTAGCTGCGCGCGTAAGCGGCCGGCAGTTATGTCCTAGGCCGGGGTTAGGAAAGGGGCGTCTTGAGGAAATGTCGACAGAAGATTGAAGTGGAGCTGCTGCCCAGACGCACTCAATTCCACCACGCGGTGCGTACTCTGGGGGTGGCAAACGCGTTAAACATGGAGCGCTATGTCTAGATGTGAGGTAGTGTACGAGGTCGAAGATATTTCGTACTATGTACAGCTCTCAAACCTTGGCTTGGCAAATGCTTCTCACACTCTCCCTCACATCGCCGATAATTTGCGCGGATTAACCCCCAAGCACCAGGCTCATCGTTCCAGTATTGTAAAACTATAAGCAAGATAGGATTCGCCTCCCTGGAATTGCCGCATGGTTAGGCAGAGACGTTGTGAAGTCACATGGGATATCCTATAATAGGCACTTTCGTTGTATGAACCAGCTGTTTTGGTCCTCATCCTGTATACCAGAGGGCGAACGAAGCAGCGTCGGCGCGGCACGGCCCATCAACTGCTAAGCGAGTGACTCTGTGATCTTCTAATCCACCTGAAGAGGAGTGAATTTGAGGCCACGAAAGCCACAATCAACAACTTTCAGCACTGCCAGAAGAGGATGAAAGAGCTTAGGGCAGACTAATCGCGAATCACGGATAGATCACCGACGCAGATGATGGTCGCCGATACCCGTCAATCTCTAATGTCAGCTTGTCGACTGATGGGTACTCGCATGTGCAAAAATGAGCCGATGAACGGGGTTGTCGAGGACCAATGGGGAATAAGGCATTCCGCGCAGGCTCCTTCTCTCCCCTTTGGGCTACTAATCTAAACACAGCTGCTGTCACCGTCTCCGTGGCATTGGACTAAAGCTGTCACTTAATCGCACCAGGCAGCGGATTCCATTCACGCTTGTAAGCCTGGGCTGTACCGGGGTGTATAACCCCGGGGTACTTTCCAGACCATTGCTTGGCTTCAAAGAGTAAAAGATTTGTTCATAATCGATTGAAACAGAGACATGGGGAGCGAGACTGCATCGCGAAGCTCCAGCAAGCTACCAGTGCGTCGTAGCCGCCCTTGGCCGTGTGATTTCTCTGGAGGCTTGCATATAAGATGCGCGTGCGCATACACACGTACATACGTACATGTATGCACATGCATGTTCTCAGCGCCAAGATGCAAACTCGATAAGGTCTGCGCTCGGTTTCGGTGGCTGCGCATGTATGGTATGGAGCAAGTGACTAGAACTTGCATGATCCTTGCACCCCCCTTCGGCCAACTCGTGAGCAAACGCGGTTAATAGTAGCCAATCTAGACCCAGGTTGGCCGAGAATCGACGAATCTGACCGCTACGAGGTGGCAGTATGCTGCTGTCGACCGCAAGATGAAGTTGTCAGAGAGTCAGGCTTTCCCCGTCCCCAGTTAGCGCGTCCCAAGCTGGTGATGTCGGACCGTCCCTTGTCCTTGTCAGAGGAAGCGAGATCTTTCAACTCCTCGTGGGCGATCTAGGAACAAATCGAAGCGTGTTATAAAAAGAATATGCGTTGTGTCGAGCGTGGTATTGGAGCCTTTGCTCCGTGCTTCGTATAATACTACTATTAGTAGCATCATAGCCTACTATTCCATACCTTGCGCTTGCTCATTTTGTGATTGTATCATACTGTATATTTCTGATTGCACAATAGACAAAGAGTATAAAGTGATGCGTGCATAGAATCCACCGCAATACGGTGGTTTAAATTGGCCAATCATGCACAGAGTAAACCATAATAGGAGGCGGTGGTTATCTCTTATGCTCCAATTGCAATGAGCAGCACTTTTGTAGTACTTCGTTCAAGTAAGGCATACAATACCATATGATTGTCGGCTGTAGGTGACATGGAGCCCATAATCCAGCTATTTCAGCTGGAATATAGAGCCCCAGCCGTCGTGAACCAGGGTATTATGATCTGTACGGCTGACCTAAATTGCCCGTAAATAATGGTACGATTTCAGATGACGATAGATATAAAGTGGAGATACCATTAAACCGTGTGGAGAGCCCGAGAGTACCTGAGTGAAAGGTACTTGTACTTCGTATATGGTACAGGGAACATACCATTTCTGGCCCAAGCCGACTTCCTTGTTCCTTTATCAGATGCAAATTACAAGTTGTATTTCGTATAGAGCTACCAAAGTTGCTTGAATAGCGACGGAGACAGTCCGAGAAAAGCGGGATGCTAGCCCCAGTTGGGTCTCCGAAGGAGATTTTATGATTCCCAAAGGGTAGGTAGCAGGAATACCTAGTATAGCGAATTAGATGTGAAAGGAGCCGGCTGTCTTCGTGTCATCGCCCCCCCCGTTGAACTGGAGTGTAGCATCGAGCTTCGTAAGATTTGTTGTTTACGATTGATGCGGTAAGGCTGAGCAGCAAACGGGAGGTAAAGGTCCGAAAACCCTACCGACGAGGAATGCTTGCGAGGTGAGGCAGCTCCTGTACTCTGCACGCTACTTGTACTGGTGGTAGGCGAGTAAGAGCCACCGTTGCAGTGCCAAAGGAATGGAAAGCTGCTGCAGTGCTTTCAGGATATCCTGGCGTCAGCTCTTGGATGGATCTTTGTCTCATCGCATCTTTAGTTCGAAATAGCGGGGTTGGCGTGCGCTTTACGAAGCCGGGCGCATGAGAACCGCGCTATCGACTGTGTGCCAGTCGATTTCTCTAGTGGCGCCTGAGTTGCCAGCATCCATTGTTTGCCATTCAAACAGGAGGGTTACTACTGCAACTCTGCGCATGCAAAGTCATCACAGCCCATCGCCAGCGCGCAGGTGGGTCGATATAGCCTCCCGCCGATCCATGCCGGTACCGATTTGCAAATGATGCTGCTTTCAGTACACGCTTGTACGCAGTACTTGCCTGCCCATGTGTAAGTAGCAGTGCCTCGTGCATGCACATGCATGTGTCTGCCTCGAGTGCGAAAGTGTATTATCACCGAGGCCGGGTCAAGACCATCGTTTCAGGAGAGCGTTGCCCATAGGAGTGAAAAGGAGAGCTCTTGAAAGGAGTGTGGAGTTCCGCTAGCAAAGAACATCCGTTGTCCTTTTTTTTTTCTTTTTCCTTCTTTTCTTGGGAAGGAGCTGTGGTGTTCCCCCTTGTCAGTATGCGGAGTCAGAGTGTGCAAAAAGTAACACGGCTCTCCCATGAGTGCGAGGCAGCACTCCATATTTGCCAGTCCCAATGGGGGAAATCTGCCGCAGCATATCGACATGGGGATCGACCCAGAACTTGGAGACGGCGTCGATGGCCCGGCTATTCCACGCGACGAATACCAACGGCGTCGTATCAGCGGCCCCCTTGCCCCCTTGTCTAACGGTCGACAGAGCCTCCTTAATACTAAGTGGCTAAAGCTTGGGGGAAACGACAAGAGGGAAAAGAAAGGAAAAGAGACCTGTCACGTCGGCAAGAATCTAGCATGGTAAGCAGAGCCGAAGGCAAACCTACTCATGCATCTCGTAAGGGCCACGATGGAGTGATTGGTGGCCGCAAGCCAGTCAATGCCCAAGGATGACGCCGCCTGGCTTTGCGGCAAGGAGTTAAGATTGGCTCGACGACGCGCGCGAAGCACTGCCTTTGGAGCTTCGCCTAGACGCAGGTCACGAGTGAGGGTGTCGAGCTGGGAGGTAAAGGAGGGAAGAAAAAGATTAAAGAGCAAATCGCCGCGATGGCGTGTGAGTAGGAATCCGGCGCAGAGGCTGCCTCCCGGTAGGGAGGGCACTTCCTTCAGTCGCTCTTTCTTGCTTTCTTGCTGCTCGTGGCTGGGCTGGGAAGCTGGACGAGGGAAGCTGCGCCCTGCTCCTGGACTTGCCCATGAACCCCATGGCGGTTGCTTAGTTTGTCCACATTGTGCGCGCACCGATCCGCCTTACATAAGACCGCGCTACCTTGAAAGGCACTCGAAGGCACACGTACATGGTGAAATCTAACGTAAAATAAGACGTCAAATAAAGATGCGCCAGCCATGCTAAAAATATCGCTGCTGCTACCACATCAAGTACTAGACAAGTACTGCAATCGATCTAGCCTACCTCGAATCGACATTGAATCTACCACAATCCCAGCTGCATTCATAGTTTCATACCAGGCAGTACATATTGCAGCATACCACCTCTCGCATTTTCACACTTCTCGTAAGAATAGCCAATCTCTGGTTTCCAAAGTAAATGAAAAGACCGCTCGTCCTAGCCACTTAAAGGATCCGCTTTACGCAGTGCAACTTATGAATCGGAGGCATCCCATTCGAAGCCCAAGCAGAAAGGAAGACGGGAGGCAATAGAAGATGGAATCAAAATCCCACCCCCTCGTAGTTCCTCTAGGAAAAATAAATCTACCTAATACACCCTTCATTCTAAACCTCAATGGAACTCAGTCTAAAACATGGCAGCCAAGAAATGGAAAAGAACAGACCCAACAAAGTGGCGTGAGTTTTTGCACAGAGCCTGGCCCAAAGGCAATGGCTGGGGCGACGCATGAATAATCCAATCTCATTCATTTCGTCCAGATGCAATGCCAAGCCGCCTCCATCCCATGCACATGCTAGCTAGTACGTGCTGTTGGCGCAGTAGTGCGTTAATTGCTAGCCTCTCTGTACAAGTAATAGTGCTGGATAGGTAGGTAGGTAGGCAATGGATATTATCTTGGCTTGTCGGCTGCTCTGGGCACGACCACCACCCATCATCGGCGTCATATTGAACCAAAAGGTCACACACACTTCTTCCTTTGGGCTCCCTCTCCTTCTGGGCCCTCATGCAGCACCTTGGTCCAGGCACCCTTCAGCCCAATTTTGCTTGTACTTCTTCTCTGCTTCTATGCCTTGGTATATGCTACCACATACCTGCACACCCGCATCCACACCTCATCGTATCGTATCGTATATTCCCTCCACTGAGAGATCTTCTTCTCCAGGCCCCTCGCCATCTCCGTATCTCTTTTAATTTAGCCAGCTTGCACGAAAAGCGTAGAGTACGGAGTCGCAGGGCGGCATTTGCAATTTTCTTTTTGCATCTTATCATATCATTTCCTACACATCACATTTCCTCTCTACTCACACGTCCTAGTCTGTGCCCCCGGTCTGGCTCAGATGCAGAATTCTGATGACATGTCTGCGTGTAGGATCACACATTGTCCGGCTGACATATGACGGGCACAGCCGCGCTTTTCAAATGGCTGAAAATAAACCCCCCATCCACAGAACGGCCGCCACCACTCGCACAGCATCTGGCTTACCTATATGGTGTTGAATGAATGATAATCCTAGATGCCATTAGTGATCTATTACACACAAGTATCGGCACGGCTGTTACCTATTGGGGCTCTTCGACTCCTGGGCCACTTACTGCTAGTAGGTATTAGCCCACAATACTAATCGCCCATCAGCCTGGCGTGTGAATAAGAAGCCCCTGCAGTTTACCAGAGCAGTCGACTTCAGCCTTTGTGCAGGCCTATTTTGCCGGAAGCGGAGCCATGGCCATGGGTCTTTGACATCATCATGCCAGAATCTCGACCCCAGCGCTCTTTAGATTATCCGTCATTTCATCGACCCCGATTTGACAGGCATGGGAAGTCTAGGCTCGAGATGCATCCTGCAGCCTAAAAACAAGCCCTTCATTTCGTTGCTACAGTACTTCTCAAGAATTGAAAGCTAATCGGGCCCCCCTCGTTGATGGGTTTAGATCCCAATTGTAGAGGGAATCCCCTCAATCCGGAGACCGACAAGTAATATATTACTACCAACCAAATCTATTTGGGCGCTCTACGCTATTTCGAGAATGCGGCCTGTAATATGTGCAGCCTGTGATGGAAGAGTCTGGAATGGTCAGCAGAGTCTTTCTTGCAAGGCTACAGTATATCAGTCAATTTTTAGAGCCACTCCTAGGCCCTTCGCAGTAGGAAATCGGCCCATCTGATCCATCTACGATCAGTCATACGGAGCATAAATCTTACGCCGAAGCTGTAGTGCCTACATCCCAATGTTCAATATGTGCGTGTGAACCGAGTACGGAGTTGGGAGTACAGTATACTTATAGTATCAAGCACATGCGAGTACAACGTATGGTTCATCCTAGCAACGGTCGATCTCCCAGATCAGACGATCGGTTATTCCATGCACTCCTCCATTCCCCCCCTTTTAACAACCCGATCCCAACGGTTTGGCTTTGGAAACTTAGATGCTATCCTGTGTCTTGCCGTATCGCGTGCAGCATACGGCTCAGCACTGTCGGTGAGTCCATCTAATAACAAGTCAGGAAGTCTCACCTAGCAGTTGCGCCGTCCAACAACTAGAATTCGGAGTTGTCCTTGAACAAGTATCAACTCACACGGCCGTTGCCGAGGGGTGTGAAAATATAAACGCCTGGAAAGAGAATATACCCCTTTGTTTTCGAGCTTCGCTCATTTTTAGCGTTATAATTCGGTTGCTATACTGCTCCGTAGTTCTTAGCCCTGAGCCCCAGTTGCATGGAAGGGTGGCTGGGGAGCTTTTTGACCCCCGCTGCATCTCAATGTACTAGCAGCCGTGGCCAGATCTCCAGTCTATCATTTGTCATCTATCCAAATGATTTCAATTCATGCACGACGACCGCTACGTCCAGCTAGTTGTCTTGAAACAGGGTTTTGCAAAGGCGAGTTGGAGGCTTCTCACAGCTGCATCTAGTATCGCCTCACCAGGTTAGGTAGCTCTAGTTGAATTTCTGATGGACTCAGCCCAGTGAGAGCTGAGAGAAAAGAGTGAAGTGATGCAAAACGGACGAATTTGAACCCACCAGTAGTCCCAATAGAGTACAACATGTGAATATTGTCCACCACTGCATTTGGCATATGGCGAGGAATGGCCATCACTTCATCCGACGGCCTCTTAACAATGGCCCTGCGCCCCGAAGTCCAAAATCGACAGTTGTAGGGTAATGCGTATAAAAGGATCTCCACAAGAGGCAGGAGGAGGGAGGGGGCGCAGAGTAGTAAACGGAGAATTGCGCAGGCGATGTATGCACGCCGTTCCAAAAGTAACTCTGTAGAAAGTAGCATGCCGTCATCTCATCGGGCCATACCTGTTTATAGAGAGCATGTAGTATGTGCCCAATGTTTCTAATGTTGATACTTCCTAGACGTGTGCTTATATGGTTGCGAATACGGAAAGTAGTAACGCCGAGGCTCCATTGGTGAAAGGTGCTGCTTGAGTTATCATGATCTTAGCCATCATGTATGAGGATTTGGAACAGGTGCGGATGGGGGCAAAAAGGAGGAGCTGATATCAGAGGAGGTGTCACGAATATGGACATGAGGTGCTCCGTACGCGTAACTGATCCCACGTCAATGTCCCGAAAGCCCGAGAGATGCATTTGCCGGCAACATAATGATGGGTAGCCATAGACAATGTACTCCGTAACTGCGGTCGATAGGCCCGTTAGGAGATGGTAATCCACATATGCGTACATTATACTGGCATGTAGCCGATACATCATGCTTTTCTTTTCGCATGTGGTAGGATCTGTACGAGCATGCAGCTCGGAGGGTTATTCCAGCTTTGGAAACGGCCCAGTGTTCTGATCAAGCTTGTGCGGCGCGCTAGGTGATGGCCAAATTATCAGTCACACCACAGGGCTTATAGATGGCTATTGACTGTTTGACTTGTGAAATTGTCCGCCCGCTGTTGCGGCATAGCCAGCATTGCAACCACCACTAGGGCTGCAGTGCGAACATTTGTCTGCCTTGCGCGCACCGCCGAATGGCAGTGTGGATAGACGATTGCGGTGGTCAAAGGGGCAGGGACGTGGATGGGACTTGTCCTTCGCTTAGACAAGAAACATACAGTACCGAATACAGATGACCTAGAGCGAGGTCCATACTTACTGTACAGTAGAGGTGCTATTATTATTCTAGCGGACCCTCGCTTGCTAATGAGCGGCTGGGCAGCTTGACGGCCGATCTCCAAAGTCTCGCCGCCCTGCGACGGCCTAGTAGCCCCGAGTCGCCGTATTAGTGTTGGATCCAAGCGTCGCACTTTTCCCCTTTCTCACTCTGAGGTGCCAATCAGCCCAGCTTCACCAGGCTGGTAGCTGCTAAGCCAGGCCTGTGCCATGACAAGGGCAGCGGATTGTGAGAACCAATGGCAGGAGGAGCAGAAAAGAGACCATTGCATAGGATATGACTGTTCGCAGGACGCGCATGTACGAGGACGAGAACATGGCTTGGAGCGGCTCATGCATGGCTTGGGTAGGCTAACGCATGCTAATTTCGTTGACTCGTAAACCGGCTCGCGATGGAGAAGGGTCGTGTCGGGCGTTGAGATTTGGCGCATGTGCGTGTGATCGAAAGAAAAAAAAATTAACTTAAAAGTGGTCCTTGAGTGGGACGCCGTTTGATCGATCCATCAAAAAGAAAGGAAGACAGAATCGACGCTATGGCTGACGATGCCTTAGTCAAAAGTGGACTGTTAGTAGCTTGGCACCTTTTGCGCTCGGAACAGGAAGAATATTCGATTCTGCCAGCCTGGAAGCTAGAAGCACACGCCACGTGCGATTCCGACACCTGTGGGGTGTTCCATTGGCCCATGGAATGAACGACTTTATCCGGGCACGCAAGGGTCCCTGCTAACACAACGTAAATTTTAAACCTCCCTCTGCCCCGATATGACCAGATTCCTGCTTGGACAAGGTGGAGGGTCCAGCAGCTGAGGTACCGGGACGACTCAGCTCCGTTTGCAGAAGAAAAAGCTCTTATTCCAGACCGAGCAAGCGGTATATTAAACCCCGCTTTGGTCCGTCATGACGCCGAAAATTAGGCTGCTATGTCTGTGTTGCAGCATGCTTGGAGAAGCTAGATAGGGCGGGCGACTCTGAGCCGCAGGTCTTGACCAAGCCGTTTTGTCTCGAATCTTTGAGCAAGATCGTGAAAGAGCCCCTTTCCATTGGCCCAGAGCAAGTATAGCGAGCAAATACCCTTCAATCTGATGGTGTTGGTGCCAATCGATGTTTCAGATGTGGCTAGTTCCAACTTAGTTGGACATAGAAATGGGCTCCATCATACTCTTGTGTTCTTGTTGAGGAAGTTGGCAGAGTATCCATCTCTTGTCGTCTCTTATCACGGCCATTTCGATGACTGGTAACACAGTCGTATATACCATTCGGCTTGCTGCACCAACCGCAAGATTGAGCTATGCTTGAAAATATGAAAATTTCCGAATCCCGCTAGCCGGTTAATATGGCCGCACAAGGACCAGAGGTGTGTGAACATAAATCTGCTTGTGAGGCATCCGCGTCTTGAATTCGCCAACCATCTATGCTTGACCGGGCTTCGTTATCCACCACTGCGAACAGCTAGAGGAAATAATTCAGTGGCTCACTAATTCTGTACATAAGCTGCTTTGCGTAGCATAGCTACTGTGCATTATATGGGCAAAAAAAAAAACGCTTCTGCCTTTCAGTTCCCTAATTGTTGGGTGTAGAGCAACGTGACTAAGATCGAGGAGTTGAGAAGCAGTCGCTAGGGAAAGATCGAAGCTAGTGCTTCCTTGTGGATGCCCTCCTATTTTGGCCCCCATACCATTTTCAGACCTGGAGTAGAAGGTAGGTATTACAGCGTGATCCTCCCAATTAAGAAGTAAGTCAAGGTATGTAAGAGCCTGCAACAGCTTACAAGCATATATTGCTCTACTCTGTGGCCTTTCCGTAAAAAGAGAGAGCTGGCACTGTGGCCAGGATTCTGCTGCTCCTTCGTGCGCCTGAAAGATACTCAGCGGCCACCATGTCCCTGAGTGAGCTGGATACGGCTCACTAAATTTGATACTAGCTGATATCCACGACAATGATAGAGTCGGATTGGAACGCTCGGGAGCTAGCTGAATAGTTGTGTAGAAAGAGGGGCGACGTACTTGTAACTTGATAATTTTCTGGTAGCTGCGCGTTCGCTTGAGTTCTGCTGAGTGCCTATGGAGAACATGGCGTATGATTGGTAAAAAGGCAGAGAGAATGGAGCTTGATGAACTGCTGTTTAGACTTTAAAAAGGTGACATCGGCTGCGCGCATGTCCTAGTCGTACGGCACGGCTGGCCAGCATGCACAGGTGTCACGAACAAGCCACAACGTGGTTGATATGTTGCAGAGGCTGGCAATGGCGCAAGAGCAACGCTTCTGCGAAGAAACATTTATTAAGATGTAGAGGTAGTGTCTGGCTGAATTACTGCATTGGCACCTTGTAACCGAAGACGAGGCGGTGTCGATGCACCTGAGGTTATCAAACTGCTGATTGCTTGGTCTGGCCATGTGCACTGCTGATTTCCAGCTTCCAGCCCTACGTAAAAGGTGCCTTTAATGTAGTGTGACAGCCATAGTACACAGGGTGAATCTTATACATATATTCCTGCAAAGTGCCTACCGTCTCTCAGCTTACTCTAGAGACTGCTGTCCTTTGAATAGTTCTGAAAGCAAAGAGAGACGTGAAAAGTCACCGTCAACCTACTGAAGCAGCCAGTGGTCAGGATAACTGTGGCGCGTCACTTCTGTCATAAAGGCAAGGTTTGAGGAGCAGCACAGTGTGCGAGAGTTTGACAATGGACTCTGAGCGGCGCTGACCATATTGGCGTGAAGCCAGCCAAGAGCAGGGCTCGCCTGACCTGGCGTGATCCAGATCCACAGTTAAGAGGCATCTGATCTAGGCTAGTAATATCTCAGCGAGATTGGGTCGACGGGCCATCTCGCCATCTTACAAGGCAGCGGTTGCAACGGGGTGCCACCCGCACGCAGCTATCGTAGCGCCACTGCTTCTAGCCTGTGTGCAGCTAGGCCGTGAAATGGTGGACACCCAGTAGCTTAATACGAGCATCTCGTACTTCGCACGGAGCAGATGATTCTTGCAGGCTAGTTTGTAGTAGCGATACTGCCTAGTCTTGCCAAGATAGATTAGCAGTCCATAGTATGTATGGAGTGACTCCTTTGGTATGTCACCAAGTGAAGCCAGCCGCTGTAGGAAGAGGGTCTGCTCAGGAAACCGAAGGGGTTGGACGATTAGAGACTGCCAGCTGTCTTTTTTTTTTTTTTTTAATGGAGGAAATTAACCAATTGTGTGGATTCTCCTGGCCCGAGTAGTGCCATCGGGCTGAGGTGGTGTCCCTTTTTGCCTGTATCTCGTGTTCGATAGTTAGTACTAGGCTGGCATTGCCATGGCATTCGTGGTCGCAGTCTTTGGGACGCCTGTATGGGATGATCTTGCTGGCCACGACATGAAAGGAAATGAACAGCAGCAACCACTAGTAGACCGCTGACCGAGGAGCAAGTGTTGGGTTCATTGAGCTGCGGCCGTCGCTAAGTTTAGGATGATGGTCCACCAATTGTAGGTATTGAAGCCATACTAGCACAATGCATGGTGACCAAGACCCCAGCCGAAGGGGGCCAGATTTACCGCTTCTGACTACTCCATACAAGTACATGGCGCCAAGGTTCCTGGTAGGCGAATACCACTAGGAGCACCGGTCGAAGGAAAACGCGGTTGCTGAGGGCGGCACAGAGCGCTAACTGGGGGCGAAAAGGAAGAAAGAAGTAACAGACAGTGCAGCGAGTACGGAGTAGAATCTGTCGCTTATGATTTAACGTCGTATCGTCTTGAAATTTCCTTTCAGACCGACCGGGAGGCGTTGTCCCATGCACGGCATCGACACCCTCCAGTACCCTCAACGAATGATTCTCAGGCCACAGCGGGCAGAAAGAAATGCCGCCAGCATGGAGTGGTCATGGACCCGGGCGCACGAGTGGTAATACCAGGGCTACAACAGGAACATAAGAGTTTGTAGTCTAAATGCAGGATTAGAAAATATTCCAACAGCTCGATGCAAGCCAAGACGGAACCACTCAACTATCCAGATCAAGACTGCTTTCCATCTACGGCACCGAGAAGCCCGATTCTGGGGACCGTAAATCTGGCATCTCCCCTGCCCTAAGGCCATCCCGAGTGAGCGCATCGGCGGTCATGGTTGCAGCAGGACGTGCACAGTATGACGAGCAAAGTGACGAGAGTTCTGGATCGTTTGAGATCCCGCCGGCGGCCGGCGACAATTGCTGCTACCGGTGGCAGTGGTCAGCTGTGATCCTGCATGGAAATGCATGCACGATCCTCCCTGTCGGCTCCTTCGTCTGTCCAGATCTCGCAACACTCTGATGACGATAGCACTTGTGCTCAAAAGAGTGCAGCCGGCACCGACTGCTGGATTTCGCAATGATCAGGCGTCTCCAGCTCCATGCCAATTGCATGCCGCATCCTCACCACGGTGTCTGTAGCATCCAATGTAGGATAGGTAAGCAAATGCAGTGGCTGCTGGCGGTTTTGCTAGCAGCACCATGCTCAACAGCGAAAGCTGACGCTGTCGGCAGTCGGGCGTCATCCTGTCGTAAAGGCAGGGCCTCGACCCTTTTTCGAGCCGGACTCGTGATCGTAGATGTCTGATCGTACCGATGAGGCAGGCACATCTCACTGTGCCGCGCGATATGGAGTAGCAAGGTTAGTTCCTGGGCACCGCCTTACTCAGTATCGGTTGTACCTGTAAGCTCCCGTACCGTTCGAACCCAGGCATTTTCTTAGGCATCTCAGTGCTGAATACGCAGTACGGGGCACGAGTACTCTCTGGGTATTCAGTACAGAGCTCCGATCGCCTCCGTGCTCGATTCAGTCGACACGGGCTGCTGCTATCTACGACCTGCATCCAACGTCCAACGGCTGCCCGCCCATGCCCGCTCCCTATTTTTCCCCTTTAAAGATGTTTTGAAAAGGTGGAGAGAAGGACGAGGTAGAAAGCTCTTTGGCGTTGCGCATGCATGCGAGTGCACGATGTCGTTGTCGTCTGAACTGCTGGTGCCCATTACCGAGGGAAATTTTTGTGCACAGAGCCCACGTACCGTGTACATCCTGTAGACACACGTGGCGCCATGTGTCTGCGGTGAGGCCGTGCATGAAGGCTGCTGAATGGGGATGGGCAGGTGCGCTCCCCAGAGTGGCTTAGGCTAGAGCCGATGGCCTTCCCCGTCGTTGCACCCCCTACAAAATCTCTGCTGATCTCGTCTGGAAGCGGGCCAAGAACCCCTGGAGTCTCCTTCCGTTTTTTTCCCGCTTTATCTCATTTTATCTCATTGATCTTTGCACCGTTGGTACGTACAAGTACAGGTAGACTCAAAGTTGCAAGTACAGGGAACCTAGCCTTGCAGGCATTGCGAGTTGCGAGTAGTAGGTATTGCTAAGGCAGGGAGGGACCCGTAAACTACATACTACCAGTAGTATACTGCATGTACTCGTATCGTATACTCAATGTACTGTGGTCATAGCATAGGCTTGGGCTTATCATATTTTTTTCTCCATGATTTGATCATTTCATCTCCTTCATGCTCCATCTCATTCATGCATCATCTCTCCGTTGCCACGGCTCATCTTCGCGAGCTGTTCTCGAAGCGGCTGGCTGGATAATCGAAGGAGGGCTGGCTGGACCATCGCTGGGCATGCGTAATTGAAAAGCCATGGCGGACTGAGGGCGTCCCCATCAGCTGGCGCTGTCAGTCGACTTTCTCAGCTCCGCAAATAAGAGGCATTCTTCGCTGCGCGAACACTCCATATCGTGGCGTCAAGGAAGGGCGCGAATCGAGATCAAAGACGGACCACCACCCTACGCGCATGCTGCGACCTGGCACTGGCCACCAGCGCTGCGTATCGTATCGTACATTACATACCTGTACCTACGTCCACACCTACGTTCACACCTCCGACCTCCCTGCGCAGAACATGGCGCTCCGTCTGCATCTCAGCCGCCCCTGTCACCGCACTGGCTGCTTCATTCCAAAGTATAAGAGGAGTGTCGCTAGCAAGAGGCGGGATCCACTGCATCTGGTCTTGTCTTCTTTTTTTCCATGGTTTCCAGCCCTCACTCCCGCCCTGCCCATCGTCATCTTCACCCCTCCCGGCGCTAAAAGAGCAAGGTTCGAATTCGAAGTCTTAGACTCACCCCTTAGTCTCCGACCACGTTATACTGCACTTGTATCTGACCGCCGCCCAGACCAGAGTCGCTAGCTCGGACGCAGAAGCAAGTGCAATCCAGTACCGCGGATTTCCCTGGGTCTCGGTCCCCACCCGCACTCATCTTGCTTGTCCCCAATCTCTTGTCTTGGGGCCGGGCCAAGGGCCTCGTTAGGGCATCCTCCCATCTCAAAAGGCTGTCGTTGGACCCCTGCCCATTGGCCATGGCCTCAGAGGTGTACGGAGTGGGCTCCGTACTGGCTCAGCTTTAGGGACACCCATCAAACAACTCTCGACGCCACCACGAGGTCGCTTTAGATCTCTCTGCCTGGGTCCCCGGTCTCTGTTTTTTTGGAACGCAGCAGGGCCTGCCAGCTCGGCGACGGGTCTTTATTCGCATCGTCATTTATAGCCTTGTGCTCGCTTCCCTCTTTCTGCCCTTTTCTCTGCCAGTATTTAATCCCAACTTATCTCTGCTGGCCCCCCACGTCTGAGCCCGGCCTGCTTACTCTTTAAGACCTGTATATGCCTACATATGCGAGTCCGCTGCGATCATCCTCGGCCCCGTTTCTAAGTCGCCAGGCCAGTGGCCACTCCACCGCAGACGCCGAGCTCGACCCAGCGCTTCTTGTGCCCCTAGCATTTGTGCTAAGTCAGATGTATCGACGACCCTGACTTGCGCCAGATCTTTTGCTTGCCACACACGCTATGGAAGCGGGTGACGTTGGAGCCCGACAGAGGTACGTTCTTACTCATGCATTCCTCCAGGCCGAGCCGTTTGATCGTACGCCCCCCCTCTAAATCTGTGGAATTATTAACTCACAACTCCCCCTCGTTTCTCTCCAGTATTGGTCCTTCTTCTACTCCTACGCGATTTGAACATCAACCATCGCAACCTCCCCATCCACACCAGCAACAACGAGAAGCCGTCGACAGACGGTATCAGGACCAGCCTGTCATGGCCGCAGCCTCAGTTCTCGCCCCTAACGCCCACTACCCATCTCAGTCATACCCATCCAACTACTCTTCTCACCAGCCTTCGTCCGGACCAAGTGTCGCCAATATGATTTCCTCAGAGCCTCGACGACCGTCACCCGATAACGAGTCTTCGGCTCGCCAGTCACTGCCATCGATTTCAGAGGTTATTTCTGGTGCGCGACCTGGGCAATACCCTCCACCGGCGCATGCTCCTCTGCAGCCCGGCTCGAGCTTGCCTTCGCCGTTTGCTTCATCGGCTCGACAGTATCCCGAAGCCGATAAGCACTCTTCTCAGCCTCTGCACTCCGCCGCCTACCCTCGACAGGATAGCCACCCCGCGTATTCAGATTCTCCCAGGCCACCCTTTAGCAGTGGCCGGCCTGGCCTGCCCCCTGTGTCTGATCGCCGGGCGACTCCTCCGATGAAGCACGATGCTCACTCTCTCCCGCATCACATGGTTGAACCGCCAAAGCCGTCTGATCGCCATTCAATGAATGGTGTGTACTCTCAGCCGCCACCGCCAACCTCTATTCCTTACCAGACGGGGCCGCTCCCAGCAGGACAGCAGCCGCTTCCTCCTTATCAGATTTCCCCCAGAGGCCATGCGGCTTCGCACATCTCAGGTCAATATGACCCTCGGCCGGCACCCACACACCTTGAAGAGGCCGACTATGGTAGAGCCCGATACGACAACGGAACATCACGATCATTTGAGAGCTGGAGCTACCAGGAGGCCCTAAGTAGAGTGAGTGACTGGCATGGAGCTAAAATGGAGCGCAACCACTAATGGACAATATAGATTGGGACCTGCTCGCGAACCATCTTCAACTTCGCAGAGGCTTATGGGCGCATTGCCCAGGAGCAACATGGATCTCAGCCAATCCCTGAGCGCCTTCCGACTGAGCGGGAGGTGAGCGATATGCTTTCCAACGTCGAATACCTCAAGCGCTCTCTCGAGCAATGCAGAGAAGTAATCGTAGCATCGCTCCAGAGCGAGAGGGCTCGCGATGGCGCCAAACCAAAGGGCCCATATGACGACGATCAGGATGTTCAAATGTACAACGACTCAATGAAGCAGCCATATGGCATGACAGAAGTCAAGAAACGCCGCGGTGTAAGTTTGGCCTTGTTATTTGTGGCTGCTGTCAAATGAATCATGCTAACATGTTTCAGCGTGCTGCTCCTCCTGGCCGATGCCACAGCTGCAATCGTATTGATACCCCAGAATGGAGACGTGGCCCTGATGGTGCCAGGACACTTTGCAATGCCTGCGGTCTTCATTACGCCAAACTAGAGCGCAAGCGCCAACTGGAAGCAAGATCGCTACGACCCAAGCCCGAGGAAAGAAGTTAAGGGGGCAGCAACTGAACCAGGGCTTGATAAGATGCTCTACGCTTTTCAGTTGCCGAGCCCCTTGCATGATTGGTTTTTTCTTTGTTTATCTGTATGGCGGAGCCTAGGAAGCGGAGAGCATGCTGATGACCTGAAAAAGACATTCAACATTTTTTTACTTCTTCACAAAACATTTTTTGCAGAACAAAATACCCATTTTCTTGCTGAGGGCCTGCATGGAGAGTTTTTATTGTACATGTGTTTTTGAACACGGGATTCTGGGATTGGGCGGCAAATAATCATGGCATTGCAGGCGTTGAATAATATACACTATAGGGTCTGGTCTGGGCAATATTCACCTTTGATGATGAGATTTTGTCTTGGAGACAATGATGCCAAGTTAGCTTTGGATTTCTTTTTTTAGACCACACTTATTTGTATCTCTGCCCTTTTTGTCACTTTGGCAAGGGTAGAATGAGAAGGAAATTTCCGAAAAAAATAATATCCCCTTTCAGCGTTAATATGATACATATAGAGGATTAACCACATCGATTTCAACCAGTGTCTATTTCTGCTTGGCTATTCCTACTAACAGTAGTTCCCCACACGCTCTGAATTTTTTTTTCTCCCTCTTTTCCCCTCAAACTTGGTGCGTCATGGGCAAAGAATCTAAGTAAGCTTTTTATGTAAGACGGACGGTGATTGGCCCATCTTGTTTACTAATGAGATCGGGTCGGGGAAGATACTTTGTTTTAAAAAAAAATTAAGAGAGATCTGGGAGAAAAAAAAAAGAGGGGGTGACGCTGTGTTTCGGGTAGAGAGAAGGGTGAGATTAAGCGCATCCCGTTTGGAAATACCTGTTTTTTGGGGGTGTGGGAACGATAACGGGCGGCATTTCTTCTCTTTCTTGGTTCTTAGTGCTGATGCTTGTGAGATAAGGCTGTGAAGTAGGTAGTCTTTTTTGACATCCGAGGAAACGAACAAGATTAGAAATCTGAAACAAGATGCTTCTACGATCCAACAGACTTTCGGGCTGTTTGCGATCATCGCTAGAGGGAGAATTGTTATGTACATGCACATTGGGCTCTTGTTTTTTTTTTTTTCTCCCTCCCGCTCTCGCAATTCCCATGTAAGGTTTCTAGGCCCTTGTTCTGGATCCTACTTCCAACGGTTCTTTTCCTTTCTTTTTGTTGCTCGGGTGGCGGCCGAAATCAGGCTTCAGCTTCAACGGTCTTCAGCTTTCACGCCCCTGCGCTTTTTATCTTTGCCGCATCTTTGCCGTAGTGGCGTGACAAAAAAGCACAGTTGGCATCCTTCTTAATTCTTGGCGTTTTTGCTTTTTCTTCTCCCCCTCGTCACTTTCTGGAAGCTTGTACAAGGTATACAGTACGTGTTGATATAGTAGTAGTATAGGTATTAATAAAATAGAAAACGACTAGGACGAGGCAAGGAGTCATCACATGTACATGGCCAATATTGCAGCCGAGTTGCATGCATTGTAAAGGAGGGAACCTCATTAAAAAAAAAAAGAGAGAGAGAGAGAGAGAGAGAGCCATTTAGCGATGCTTACTCCGTATTGCTGCTACTGCTATTTGCTACTACTATATGCCTCCCTCGCATATATAATGCATGAGATTTTGGGCCTTTCTGTCACAAAAATCCTTCAGCCATGCAGGCGATACTAGTAGTATTATATTTGTTACGCTCGTGCGCTTAGTGTGAACCAAGGAAAAGAGCAGGAAAAAAAAAAAAAAAACACACACACACACACACACACACACAACGGCTGGGCTACTGGCGAATCAACAAGCCTGCTGTGGAATGGGGCTGAAAAGGTGAGAAGTGATGGCCGGACGGATCGGCTGTCGGGTAGCTGCAGCGCCGGATATGCATGGCCCTACGGATGAGGAAATGAGAGATGGGGATTGGGAGACAACAAAAACGGCGAGGAAACAAGAAGAGGCGAATGAGCGCATGGCTGAATGAGTTGCTGTATGTGATGTGCAAAAAAGGGGGGACCTATCACCTTCACGAGCCCGACTGGGAGCGGGTAGACGCGCCCAGATGGCAGTGAAGATGCCGGTCTTTGCTCTCTGTTGTTGTTCCCTCACTCTCGGTTCTTCGGTTCTTCGCCGCGGTTCTGATTGGAGCCCGTGGCATCCCTGCCGCGAGATCGGGCTGTTGGTTTCGACTTACACCACATCGTCCCATCTCGATGAAGGCTCATCTATCGAAGCCAACACACCAAACACCAACAGGCTATTATCAGAAGAAAAAAAAAAAAAGTAGATAATTAAATAAAGGCTCCGAGCTGGGCCAGCTTTTAGCGCAGCATCATCGTAGCCGGGGCCGTGCCGTGCCCCCCCGGAATGTCGTCCGATGCGAACAGGCACTAAATCACAATCCACGTGAAAGAACCAACAGATACAACGCGTGTTTTTTTTTTTTTTTTTTTTTTTTTCCTTTTTTTTTTTTTTTGTACATGCTTATGGCGTTTTGATTTCGGGCACAGAGCAGCAGCTGCGCACTGCTAGCCGTATCTGGGTTGTGTGCACGGTGATAGATGAGAGAAGGGAGGGGGATTGAGTTGAGCCGGCATGCCACGACATGGCATATGTTAGTGAGACAAAATGAAGTACAAGGAGGGTCCCCATGTTCATAGAGAGAGAGAGAGAGGGAGAAAAAAGCAACTTTTTTCGCTCAACTTCATTCTTGGCGCTGCCAAAATATCATGCCATGGCGTTTCTGCTACTTCTTAGCACATACATAACCGCGTTGCAAACCCGGCCGGCCCCACTCACCAGAATAGAGAGAATCGAACGAGTCACATTTCAGCTAGTTACATCTCAATCAACAAGGAACAACCAAGAATAAGCCACGCGCCGGGAACGAGCTCCGGCATGCAAAAAGAAAAGAAAAGAAAGTTACAAGTCGTACACGGGGGGGGTTTTTTTTTTTGGTTGATTTAGTATTATAAGTTTGAAGCCAGTGAGAGCTAAGATGCATGCAAGAGATGCAAGGCGAGACGGAACTGGCCCGAGGATTGGTTTAGTATATGCTGGGCCTAGTACATGTCGTAGTGTAAGTGGGCTGGAAGAAGCCGAGATGTGAGGAAACTAGTATAGAACGGCTTTTTGCCTCGGAGCACGCAGCTGCATGCATGAAACAAGGGAAAAATACTTGTAGAGAAAGGATCAGCCTCTCTTTCGGCCTCGCTCTTAACTGGTGCCTTTGTGAGCGAGCAGGTGACTCTCCATCTCGGTCTGCGCCTCCTCTCTTGCTCGCTCTCGCCATCTCGCCATCTCGCTCTCTTCACTGCTTCTTCTACTACTATACATGTGGGATGGAATGAGGGGCGTGTTGTTCCAAACCTCAACGTCGTACGAGGCTGAAGAGGGTGGCGCGGAAAGATCGGACAGGCGGGGAGCCTGCTGGACTTCATCGGACACAAGAAGGCGGAATCTTAGTCTCATGGTGTCTCCCATCTTGGTGTATGCTTGTGGCACGATGGTGTTTGTGCTCTCCTCGCGCCCGTGCGTTGGCCCTTGCTTTCTACTTCTACTTCTTCTTCTTCTTGCTTAATACCTTACTTTATTCCCCTCTTCATATCTAGACTTGATGAACAAGAATGTGTTACGGCCACACCAAAAATAAAACTTTCTAAACAAGGAGTGACGCTGGACGAGCCGCTGTGATACGGTGGGACGTGCAATGAACAGATAGAGATACACATACATGGCCAGTGTCAGCATGGTTATTCTGTGTTACTTGACAACCAGACATATATAGACCATCCATCTGTTTAGTATCTCAAGCCACAATCTATAACTACTAATGGAGCAACGATAGCTAGTAAATCATGGTCACGCAAAAGGACAAGCCGCGAGTTTGCAAATGCATCAACGCAGAGAAGAAGCTCAAACATGCCAGGTCACACTCTGTGTGCGTTGGCATGTATAGAGGCTAGCTGCCGTAGCTCAATCTGGTTCCAACTGATATGTGAGAGGGCAATAGGGCAAAAAAGGGGAAGGCAGCCGGGCTGTGGCGTTAAGCTCGTATTATTTGCGGAGTACAGAGATGCACCATGAGTAACTGCAATTCAATCTTTTTTGCTGCTTTGCTATTTGCTCTTCATCCTGCATGTATGGTGTCATTTTCCTCTCACCCCCAGAATGCAAAAAAGGAGAAGAAGAAAAAAGAAAATAAAAAGAAATATAAAAATAATTGAAAAGCATAGGTATCCCATTTTGGTATGCAGTGCGCGAGTACTTTGTACCTATATGATTATTGCAAACAACTCGATCCCTGCTCAAGTGGCTTTTTTTTTGTGGCGCGCCAGGAAGAGCTGGGGGTGTCTCTCCCTTGATGGGAAGTGGGAAGAGTGTATGGAGTACAGAGCTGAGCTGATGGTGTTTAATTTGCTGGTACGATGGATCTGGGAGTGAAGCATGACTCTTGCTCGTTCCCGTACGCTCCATGCCTTGCAGCAACAATCCGTGGCGTTGACGGAGATTATGCGTCTACCGGCAGATATACTCCATCCTCACAGCCTAGACAGGCAGGGCAGAGTTTAGCAAGATGGGCTTGTGCGTCCGTCACAGCAAGCGCATTGTCATGCTTGCACCCGAAGCTGTAAGTATGCGGCTGTTCCTCTTGCTATCTTTCATCAATCCACGGTGCTTACCGTCCGAGTACGGGCCAGGGTGCCATCGAAGAGCCAGGCAGGGGGTCTCCACGGCTTCGATCGCAGCCGATGACCACCAAGCAGACGGAGTACCCTGCAGCGATCATGGGTATCCACACGCTTGCCCATTTCTGCTCACCACTACAGCAGATGCTGCTCGGCTCGCCTGAGATAGATTGCCACAGGACAAGTATAGTATTTTGTACAGTACGTGGCTCTCGTCCATGGATAGGGTAGCACTGCTAAATGCAGCTGCAGCAAGCAAGCAGTTGTTATAAGAAAGAAGAAAAAAAGTAAAAGGACAAACAAATGCGGCAAAACCTGGCATATCACAAGTTGGATTCCTTCGTACAAGGGGATCAGAGGAGGACCGGTAAACAAAGAGAGCAGCAGCCCCTTGTCCATCTGCAGCTGGCCTCTTGATAGCGACGGCGGTTGCATCGCTCGTTACGCAGGACAGAAAAAGGCGCGGGTCATCAGTCACAAGAATCTTGATCTCAATTTCCGTCAAATCCCGGAGAGCGCCGGCCGCTGCCTAAGCCATGGTTACGCTTGGGCATCATGGCATATGCAGCTATGCAGCAGCACTGTGCCACAACTGCAGGAGACAACGGCTGGGATCTTGCTTGAACGGCTCTGCTGAAGTAAAGAGTGGGTATAAGTGGGCAGTGAGGGATGTGATGTGAGGCAAGGCAAGGCAGTGTTCTATGGGATGCTGCCACTGCGTCCGTGTACAAGCAGCAGTGCCGCTATAGCTACCAAAGCCGGTGCTGCTGCACTGTAGTATAAGCATATGCACGAGTGTGCGCGTGCATCAATCATGTGGATGGCCGTTTGATGGCCGCAGCAGCCTCATTTTGCGCAACTCCAGAAGGGAGTGGGCAGATGCATCGTGCCGGGTTTGGCCGGCAGCAAAGGCCGAGCTGAGAGAGGCACGCACATATCCAGGAGGAAATAGAGACAGGGATAGGGGGAGTCTATCTTTGATTTCCCTAGGCCTCTGAGAAAGCCGGGGGCAGTTGTTTCCCCTTACTCGTGTCGGTCCATCTAGCGGTATCCAACTCATAACTGACACAGGCTACGGCCACCGCTACGGCTATCGCTTTCTCACATTAGCACTCATCGTCCTGAAAGCTAATCTAGAAAGCCAGCTGCTGCTCATTAGCCGTGCTGGGGCTCCCAGGTGATTGGTACACCCCCCATCGTTCCGGGTCCCTCCTCGTCTCCCAGATCATTTTACGATTGGCAACGATCCACTCCTCCGCCACTCGCTTCATCGACTATCGAACTAGTTCAATCGTTATTATAGCAACTCTGCAAGCTTTTTAGTGACTGGAGACGTAGGCTAGGCACAAGTAGGTAAGCTCTTTGACGAGTTACGTATGAGTGTTCAAGGTGGCGGTAGCTTACCAGGCGACTGAGAAGAGGCATAGAGGAGATGGCAGGAGATGGCAGACAGCACCATGATGCTCCTGCCCAGGCAAGATATCACACAAGTTCAGGCATCCATGCATCTGAATACTACTATAGGTACCTTCCGAGGAGTACTTCGTATGATACTCGTACTGTTTCCTTTGTCCAGGATAAATCGAACCACGCCATCCAGGCCAATCTCCAACCTTGTCGGCCCTTGAGCAATGAGACTTCAACCGTCAAGCCACCTTGACGATGCCGCAACCAATTATGGCCTCCAGAACCGGGTATAGCCTCCTTCTAATTATCCATGTGAGTCCATAGCCAGCCACGCGGGTCTAGAGTCTCAGCCCCTCCTCAGCCCTTCCTGGCGGCCTCTCCACCATCGTGCAGCCGGTGTAGGAAAAAGCAAACAAAAAGGAAGGGAAAAGGATCGTCACCCTTGCCCGCCTCGGAGAAATTAGGGCTCGTTTGATGCAAAAGAGAGAGGATTTGGGAAAAGAAGGAATCTGAATTGTGACGGTGGTGGATGCTTGGGTGACAGACAGCAAAAGGGTCACCACTTGGCGCCGGATGCGGCTGTCACAGACACGCGCCGGCTCGTGCTCGAGATACACGGAAGCAAATCGACAAGTCCTCGTATAAACGGCTGGCCAGCGGATACACGCAGAGAAGAAGCGGAGCTGCCCTGCCCTGACCACGTATTGTCGTTAGTGTAACCCGGAAGTTCACCGTTTGCTGTGCCATCCACAGGGCCAGCACACGCTCTTGTCGCATTGCATATTGCATGCTACCAAGTGCAGAGTACAAAGTACTACGACTACGACTACGGCTACGGAGTACCTAATGATGTTGCTATGGTACTGTATTAGTCACTGCTGCTACTACACCAACCCGCTGCTATGGACAAAGCCCGATGGAAAGATTAAAGCTTCCCTTGAATGGAGCCCGATGTTCCATCTGCCCCGAAATTGACAGGAATTCGGGAACGGGGCGTGTGTTTGCAACAATGTCTCAACCCTGTTTTCATTGGTTCATGTGGGCGCTTCTGAGATTTGGGCGTGGCATCATCTGAATCAACCTTCCAGCACACCTGCTGAGAAGGGTTCACCGATCAACGGGACCCAGGGATTCTGAGCACATGGGAAGTGAGATCGACTCAGATTACTGGACAGGGGATTCGGAGTTTTGACAAGAGAGACATCTTGTGGGCTCCGGCACTCTCGCGGCTGCAGCTGTCATTGCAGAGTTCCTTTCGCCTACCGAGTGCTCGTATACCATAAGTGGCTTGTGCCAAACCAACTGAGGGCAGGTATTCATGACAAACAACCCCCGGACAGACCCAAGTTAGAACATCGTATATCTGGGGCGTTGAAGGCGCAGAGAAGCAAAAAAGCTAGCCGACACTAACACGGGGAGCCACTACTTCGCCGATTCCTCAGCCAGATTTATGGAGCTTCGGCGAGATAAGCTAATGGCTCGGCTTGGGCCACCGCCGGCACAAAACTCGGATTCGATGGGCGCCAACACCTTCAGCCGCACCGTGGACTGGCGGATCTGCCCGGAAACAGGCCAAAGGTGCATGCTGTACTTTGTACATGCCTTGTAGCGAGGCAAAGTACACGCATCTCCAGCATTGCTATGTTTAGCACCCTGGCAGTCTTCGTAATATCCTGGCCAGCATTCCCCCCTCGTTCCTTTTTCCGGCTCCCCCTTTGACAGCGAGGCCGGCACGTGGCCCCCGCTGCCTCTCCCTTGAGACGCTGACGTCGACTGGCCGTGCGGCTGAAGCGATCCAAGACATGGCGCTTGAGCCAAATGAGCAATCCGGAAAGATTTCTCCGCTCGGGCATCATTTCGCAAAGGCAAGGGAGAGAAAGAGGGGGCCGGTGCGTCTCTCCAGCTCCAGAATTAGACCAGAGAGAGGAATACTAAGTACTAATAGTATATAGCTGGGGCAATGGTGATAGTGGTGGGAGTAGTACTACCGCTACTGCTGCGAGCTTGCACGAGAACCCAGAAATCATCCACAACATGGTCGATAGAGACATGATACGTCCACACCGGCTTGATACGCCCACGGCGCACACCTTTCCTCTCTCAGCGCATTGCTTCTCCACCAATTGACGACCGCAGATCGCCCCTAAACTTACAGTGCGCCAGATCAGATCAAGATCAGGATCAGGACCTTCTGCTGCTGCCGTGAGATCTCTCCCGGCGGCCATGTTCTCACCCCCCCTTCCTTTCCCGATCTTGGCCTTCAGAGTGCAAGATTGCGTTTAGATACGAGATCTAGTGTTTTCCTGTTGTTGTTTGATATCGGGAGTTGGTTCGCTGCTGCAGGATGCTGCGCTGCCAGCTCTCGGTGACTAACCTGCACCCCTTTGAAATTTGGCTCTTCACCTGGCCCTTTCTCTTGCCTTTACCCTGTCTGTTCGGCTGAGTATTGTACTCCGCCTTTTTCGTGATGTGGAGTTGGGCTGTGATGGACAAACGCACGCTCCATCCACCCAATCTCAGCCCGGCCGCATCTAGCAGCAACTCACGTACACACACCCACTTAGCACCTTGGCTAACAAGATCGCTGGTATCCAGTACTTCCTCCTACCGTTGCGTAGGCGCCTTCTGAACCTACTAGTGTCTTCAGAGTGCTTACGGTGTGAATACGCCTTCTCCCCAAAACGCACAAGTATTGCGCCATAACTGAGGGATAGCAAACACGGAACCCATTTGGTTTCCACAGTCACAAGCAGCGCCCCGTCCAGCCATGCAATATTCCCTCGGGCGAAGTTGCTAGTACTACAGAATAGTGCAGATTTTTTTTTTGTATCCCCCTTTTTTCAAAACTACATTAGTATTACAAACTACTATAGTAGTATGCTCTAGTTCATTGAGCCGACTGAAAGCCGCAACTGACGCTGACCTCCTTGTTGAAGAATAGCCCGCATGAATCTCGATATGCAACAGGGACTCTGCATAAAGGAGAGAGAAGAGCGGTAAGTTCCGGGGGAAGCTAATTACGTCGTCGCATCGTTGGTGTCCTTCTCCATATCTCATCTCATGTTTATACATGGCCATGACTAGTCACTATGACGCTGCCCCTAACGGAGTGTTTTTAACACTGTATTTTTCTCTTAATTCTTCCCGAAACTACAGTAGAGGAATGACTTTAGGAGAGAATATGGAAAAGATAAAAAAAAGAGAGAGAAGAAGCACTGATATGCTAGTACGTAGTCATATGTTTTGTAATATATCGCGTGCCCATTTGCCACGCGCGCGCACACGGCAGAATGAGACATCAATGAGAGACATCCGATACCCCTGACAGACACTTTTCTGTCTCTCTTCTTTTGTTTCCCACCAGGTTAGTTGTACCAGCTGGCACTTTGCTCTCCACGTCAAAACAACAAATATAACGAAGCTAGGTGATTTCAAGATTGGAAGAGAGAGGCAAAAGAGGTCATACGAATACCCAGAACGGGACGATTACCCGAGACACACAGCGCGCCCTCGGGATGCTGTTATTGACCGATAGACTGGGTGTGCTCACTATATCTCACTACCATCTATTGACGGGGGCCTCCTCATTCCAGCCCTAGTTTTTGACAGCCCAAATGAAAGACAAAAAGACAATCCCCACTAATACTCCGTCTGAACGGCGATGTTCCTAGCTGAGACTCCAGAAAGGGGGGCTTTACCGCTGAACGATATGTCACTTTAGTGTTGTTTGTTCGGATCCGACGGTAAAGGGCCCCTCCCAGAAGCAAGGGAGGAGAAGGAGAGACATTTACTTCTCAGGTGCGCTTCTGCGTGTTTTCTTTTCTATTTCTCGGGTATCGGACATTTGGATGTACGGGAAGCTAGCACGTAGTAGATTGATCACTTTTTCCTATTTTTGTTGTTCTTCTTCTATAGATTACTGATCGCGCTACTGCTGTGTCCATGAACCGATCTGAGCTTAGGCTTTTATTTTTCTAGAACTACACCTTTAGGCCTAATTATTCGATGGTTAATGGGGCGAAAGGGAGATTTGACGCACTAAACTTTTGGCCAAATACTGCCTCTTGATTGGATGTACGGAGCGCGCTCCTTTAGGCGAGTTGAGTTAGAACTGCTGCCGGAAGGAGTGCTGATACAAGCAGATCTGATCTCAACTCTTTTTTGGGGAGGGGGAGAATGGCACTTACTCAGATCCCGCACACCTCTTGTGTGTCTCTATTAGTATTAGATAATAATATGAATTTGGGTCACCTGGGCTAAATTGTTAGACACCCCTCTCCAAGCAAAGTGAGACACATTTCAGGGTCTAGGAATACGCAGCCCGTTTGTTGGTATCGTATAATCAACAGGGGGGGATAAGCATAAGAGCAGTTTTCACTTTGCTTTTTTTTTTTTCTTTTTCTGCTTCTTCTTTAGGTAATGACCATTTACTGTAAACGGCAAGAATGCCCCTGAGACAATTGCCGTTGGAGTGTTCAGTTGGAAACAGATGCGCCGCTCGTTATTAGTCGGTTAAAACTGGTGGTAGTGGCATTTCTATTCTTGGCTGTCTCGCCCTTGCGGGATATGTTGCGGGAGGCGGCGGCACGGGCTGTCTTTACTTTGTGGAAAACTGAGAACTGATTATCAATTTTGTGGCTATGGTATACAGCTGGGTAGATGTAATGGGGTTGAATCAATGTATGAGATGTTGGTATTATGAAAGGTATGGGGCATGGGTAGGTAGGCTTTTAGCCTAGTGACTATTTACAGAGAATTGTGGTGATATTTGGGTATAGTTAAGTTATTTGTTTGTAAACATATCTTGAGCAGTTTAGTTTATCAAGTATTGATATATATCTATAAGATGGTTGGCCATCATCAAATAAATAAACAAGGCGTTGACGAACACGAGTGAAAGAATAGAGAGAAGATGTACAAGATGGAGACATGTTTACAAAATGGGAAATACAGCTAACAAGATAAGTCTTCATTGTCAAATATGCCAATATGCAAATATACCGTAACATGACGAAAGAGGAAGACACTTTCCCCCTTTCCATCTAGATGTACACATCGTCTTAATTTGGTTTTGTAAAGCCATAGTTATACCGTCACATTCGTCGTGAAAGGACTCCATACCCAATACCCTTTAAAGGTTAATAAAAGAGAGATATAGAGGAGAAATAATAATAATAATAATAATAATAATAATATAGAAGTAGTAGATAGCATGCCAACACCTAATCAATATTTCACGCCGTCTAGGAGAAACTTCGCCAACGCATCTTTTAGAGGATTTGGAACGAAGATGTTTGATATCGCCATTGTAGAGAGGAAATGTTCTATTCAAACAAGTCGAAATCATAAGCTTTACCTGGGTGTGATGATGTCTATCTTGCTGGTAAGAAATGAAAAGATGATGAGAAAGAGCATAGTTTTCGTTGAATAGATTAAGCTGAGATGATACTCAGAGTAAGATATATTAGTGCTGCACATTGACGTCGAAATAATAGTATGATTCTGTCTTTGCGGAGATTATATTCTGATACTTGCGAGGAGTTATACAAACGTAGCTGTAAAGCCTAATAGTTAATGAGTACTAATGCGCAACGTATTCCGTTAATTGTATATACGATTTCATCTATTAAGCAGCTCAGAGAGGCCGGTATTTAGTATAGTTATATATAAACAGTAAGTTTTGCAGACTTATTGATGGCTCAAATTGTCCAATTTTGCGCTTTGATGCACTCTATGGCATCACATCGTATTGCCCCAACTGTCAATGCCAACGTCTTCTCATCCAGCTATCCCCACATCTTCACTCCGTGAATCTAAAGAAAGAGTGAAAGAGTGTTCCATTCGATCCACTGACCAATCGCAAATTCGTAGGCGGCCAGAATCCTGATGTCTCTTTGGACATGTCGCCTATATGTAGAGAAAAAGAAACATCACGAGCAACTGATGGCGCAGTCTCTGTTACTCATGTTAAGAAAAAAAAAAAAAAACAGGTCTATGCTTGGTATCCAATGAGATGGCCTGTCTCGGCAGGCAATATCCAAACTCCAGGCTTCAATGCCTTATGCTCCAACCTCGGCAGTTGTTCCGTCTATCCATTCACTCTTCCTTTTTCGCGAGCCAAGATCTTTGTCTGATGGTGTCACCGCTGGACCGGTGCTCCTGAATTTCCCGAGAAGTTTGGGCAGTCCGGGGATATCTAATCCGCCGAAACCCAGGCCGGCACCCTCCCGCTCACCAATGGCCACAACAGCTCCAATGAGATCGTGAGTAATGACATCGTCAACGACGCTGTCATGCTTGTAGTTGGGGTGAGCGTCGACAAAGTTTCGAATCCATCGCGCGGCAGTGTCAAGCTCACCGCTCGCTCGCTTGCTGATGAGAGAGAGATAAGTTGCCAGCTCACACCGGGTCAGGACATCGACGTTGACGCTGTCGAGGTAGCTCTCCACGATGGGGATCAGTCCTGGGAAGTCTCCGTCGATCGATCCGTTGATAACTTCGTTAATAGTCATCTCCTCATATTCTTCTTCAACAGGGAGAGTGCCAGGAGATCCTGGCCGGCTGGGCATAGCGGAGCCTGGTCGACTATCATCGCCAAAGACGGTATTTGCCCGCGATGGTCGTGCTGGGAAGGGATTCTTGCGGAAGTAGAACTTCTCCTTGAGGACAGCATCCAAGCCATGAGCTCGCTCCATGTTCTCATCCACCTTCTTAATAGGAATATAGAAGTTGAGGTCAAAGGAGAGGATAGCTCTTGTAACTAGAACCATGAACACGGAGAAGGCAGCATTCTCAAAGTCGGTCATCTGAATTTCCATTGACCGGAATTCGACTCTCCATCCAATGTTGTTGTCGGCTGGCGGGGGCTTGAATCGCATGTGTTGCCAATTGGTTGATTGGATGTTTTCGAAATGGTCAGTCTTGTTCAAGTCAAGCTCCTGGAGATCCTCCTCAAAGATGACAATAGGATCTCGAATGAAAAGATGGGCAAAATGGGTAGCCAGGCGATCATCCATACCACCCTCCATAAGCTGGGCCTTGATCTCAGGGTCAATCACCAGATCGGGATCCATATACTCGGGTCGTAATCGTGGATTTGTAGAAATGTACGTAGAGTTGGAGGCATATCGCGATTTGGGTATCCTCCAGCGGTCATTTTTGAGGGGCTATACGAATGCATGTTAGTTTTAGTCTTCAGACTTGCCTCTCAAAAGTTGCTTTGAGAGAGGAAAAAAAAGGTGTTTACCTTTTCACCAAGCTCCTCTGGTGTCCTGCAGTCAACTGCGCGACTAATCTGGTTCCACCTCACATCAGTGCCAGCCAGGAAGCCCTTGTAGATGGGGGTTGCCGCGGTCAAAGCCAACATGATGGGGCCCAATGGGCTCAGCTGATCGTACAACTCTCGACCTTCGACAATATTCTTAGCCTGGAACGTAATTTGAAGACAGCAGCTTCCCATGCCAAAAGCCATGGCATCCATGTGAATAAAGTTGTCTGGGGCGGCTCCATTGCGCACGTCATCGTCCTCAGGCCAGTTGTGTAAGTCGTAGTTGACGGTAGGGTCTTTCCAGGGGTTGGGGGTATTTTTGTCATGGAAGATGGGCACATTGACTTGCACCTTGCGAGTTCTTCGGGAACGGATATTAGCGGCCAAGGTAGGGAAACGGATGTGAGGGTTAGCGATTTCGTCCGGCACAAACTGTGACCGCAGCTTGGGTCCGGAGGGAGGGTAAAATGGGTAGGTGAATTGGCCTGGAACTCCAATTTGGGGAAACGTAGTCAGCGTAATGGGGAACTCGGTGGGTAACATGTGCTCCTTGGCAATCTTTCGCCGGAGCTTCATGTCAGGCTCCACGCCCAGGAGTTCCTTTAATCCAATGCCCCATGGTTTTCCAGGCGTGGCTTCCAACATAAAGCGGCCAAACTCTGGGTGAAAGACAGGCAGAGTTTTGGAGGATTTGCTACGAGAGCTAGTTAGATGACTGCTCGGAAGCTGAGTGGCGTTGATGGCTTACCATGGCTTCCCAGCAGGCTTCTCGTCTTGAAGCGCGGGTACACAGCCAGCTTCGGCAAGCTCCTTATCAGCTGCAAGAGCTTTGAGAATTTCAGCCTGTCGAAGAGATAAGAGCACCTTTGGCTCGTCCTCTGCGTATGTCACAACAAGGTACTCGACCTAAAGCATTGTTAGTAAGTTGAGTTGAGAACAAGCTGCTATGTAAGCTGGCATGAGTGAGTTTTACCTCGTCGCCCCATAGAAGGGCATCCCGTTCTTTGCCCTTGGCTTTATTCCAAATCTCCAAGAGTTGCTATCGTCATGTCAGCGCCCGCTCAACCTCACCAAGTAGAAGAGCGCAACGGCAACAAACCTTGATGCCCCATTCTCTCACTTGGTTTGCGCGTAGCTTGGCCTCTGGCCACTCCAATGCCGTTCCCAGCGCTCTGTTGGTTCATGAATTCATCTTATTAGTCAAGTAGTACTTGTCAGACGTGCTTCGGTATGACCTACAAGAGACCCATGATGCAAAGGACTGAGTGAGATGGTCCAAAGATTGAGTGCAAGACGCTCCGCAGACCAATTTAATGAGGAGGAATTATGCCGTTGATGGCACTAGCGATGGCGGCGATGACCTTGATGACAAAGATACCGAGAAGAGAAGATGAAAAATACGAAATAGACGAGAGAGCCGATTTTTCTTTCTCCTCGGGTAGCTCCGCAGCCAGAAAAATGTCCGACAAGCTGATAAGCTTCGTTTTCGAGTGGCCCCAATGCCGGACGGATTCGGATTATTATTAAGCAGAAACAGCCCCAGGGATCGGTCAGCAAGTCGGCAGGTTATTATCAAGGCCTGGCCCGATGAAGAGAAGCCAAGTCTCTCCGCCGCGGTGATGTGATTAACCAGGCAACGTAGGATGGCGATGCGATGCCGTGGAGACGGACGAGATGCACTATCTATGTAGAAGGTGAAAAAAAATCTCAGCACTTATCGAATCCCGACACCCCCACTCCGACAAAGGCGCGCCACCGGGACGGGGGTTGGAGTAAAGTAAGAAAAATTGAGCCTCGAGGCACAACCCGAGGTTTGACGAGTGGGATGGTTGCGGTTTGCATGCAAAATACATAATACGACGTCCAAGTGATGTGATGCAGCATTCGCAGCCTTTATCTAGTGTCTGTCTAATCCCGTGTGGCTGTTTTTTATTGTTGGCCTCGTCTCTCTTATTCGCCTTCTTTGCCTTCCAGATCTACAGGACAAGCTGAGGCCGTTGAGGCGGGTGGAGGCGTTCTAGCGCCCTAAAAAGGATATTGCGGATTGATAAAGTATAGTAGTAAAAAAAAAGAGATAAAATGATATAAAAATAAAACGCTCTCTCCGCTTTGCCCTGCTGGAAACGTAACAAGAAGCTCGTTGTGGATCCAGGGCGGATTTCGAGGGCCAAGATTTGTGAAAGCTTAGAAATCCAAGCCGAGCTGGAACGTCGCTCCCTCGCACTCGGCCTGTCGGGGAGGGTTCTCTGTCGTCGGGCAAGAGAAAAGGGCGGAGTCCGCCTGCAAGAAGCTCTTAGCGGCCCTATGCGGGTAATTAATTAAGCCTGGACATGAGCGTTTGGCCGCTGCGATTACTCTCGTCGTGGGCTGGACATCGCGGGTTTTGAGGATATTACTGCTGTAATGGGTAGGTTATGTATGTTCTCCTCTGTTATCCGCCGGGGACTAGCCCGCAGCTCCAGAACTCCCCTTTTTGGGTCTTGCCAACCAGGGGAGACGGGCAGTCCTAATCCAGGCATTAGTGTTAGCATAGACAGTAGCCCCAAGAGAAAAACGGGATGCCTTCAGTACAAACAGCAATGATACACTCTTGGGGGACCCAAAACCCCCATTGCCAAGTCAGCTGGCGATGGCAACATGCAACGGACGCATTGCGTCATGTGATGGGCTGTATGCTGCCTCCAGGGCTGTGAGCCTTGCAGAGCGTTGAATGCCCGGGCGTTTTGCAAGTTTGCCCAGCAGGCCTTGGAGATGAAGATTAATAGAATAATCCATCAATCCGGGGACTTGTGCTGTTGCAGCTCAGTGCCTCTATCCCGCGGGGGCTGCGCTAGACCCCGGAAAGAGGTCCCGTCGCTTCGATTTACGATCGTTGATACCAAGTACACAAAACAAAGCAGCCTGGAGATGCTACCACAGTGATCACTTGTAATCTCTGGTTAACCCTTTCTCTGCTTGCCAATAGCTGTTACTATCAGCCATACCTGTGTATAAGGCAGCAGTTGGCCCATGCTCCCTTCACCGAATACACCGTGGTTCACCGTCTCATCGGCCCCAGTCCGCAGCCGCGTATTTCAGCCATATCATGCCATGCCCATGCCTCGCTTCCTACGCGCAGTAGCTGACGAAGCTCGGAATCCTAGCTTCCAAAGCATACTCATTTCTCCGCATCGGAGTTAATAGTTAGTAAGCAGACTGAAGACATGTTTTATTGCCATCTTTGTAACCGAAATGATTTTCGCTGCATGAATGAATGTAGAGAATGGTCAACACGCAAAAGGGTTACATGCATAACCACTATCGGCTGTGGAACGTTGCTGATGCTGCCTGTGATTGGCTCTGAGCCCAGTAGAACCAACCAGACATTGACCATCTAACGAGGAATGCGACTATCCATGTGGCAATCTAGGCTCAAAGCAAGTATGAAACTCTATCTGCCATGTGCGAACGGCTTGCAGCGACTGTAACAGCTGGGCCTTGTACAATCCAATGAACAGGGCCAAAGGCAGCAGGTTGTTGGTCCATGGGCGCAGATAGGAGGGGATGCCTTGTGCCGTTCAATTGACTTCGGTCCGCCCAAGTTTGCACACGCACGGCCAAGACCAAAAGGACAGCCCGGGAGAGGAGGGGTTCTCAGATCCGGGCAACGTAACTGGCTATCCGTCGCGGGATTCGCGCCTCGACGTGGCCGTGACTGGCTCGACGATCAAGCTTTGCCTGAGCCTTTGGCCATCAACCCGGCTGATGGCACGAATGTGGGGAAGCACTTAAACTTTTGCCCTCTTCAGGCTTAGATGATGAGCAGAGCTGGCCGAACCCCAAGATGAAGGGGACTGGTAAGCAAGGAGAAAGGGGGGAGCAGCGATGTGTTGCTTGTATAATCCGGGCAGTGTGCAGCTACACCACACGCCGTGACTCTTACCAGCGTTATACACGCTCCAGCAGTCGTCATGAAGCTGGATTGGGGCACGACGTCATGATTGGCCGAGGTGGAGTGTATGGGTGATTACGTCATAACCCGGCATTGTGTCACGAGTGCTGTTGGCAGTGACGGCGATGATGAGAGCAGGACGAGCGAGCTCTCTGTGACTGTCTGAGATCGAGATACCGCGAGTGCATGTATCGACAGAGTAGTCGTCACTGCAGCTTAAAAAAAAAAAAGTTGCTGTAGGACCCTTGTGGGAACGAGTGACCTCCTTGTGGCCCCATCTGTTTAAGAGCGATTAAGAGCCAGAGGTTCTGTTGGTGACGGCATAGCGGAGCGATACGTACTGTGTCGTGCTTTGTGCCGTATGAGTAAGAGCGTGGTTATGCGTAGATTCTATCCTATCCATTGTATGGAGGGGCTGCACGGATGGCCACAGTGCACACCACTGCTATGGCGTTACCAAGAAGAGTCCCCAAACGGCAATTGTATGCATTCTGTTTTTGCTTGCTGATTTTATCTGCAAACCGAGGTATTTTTATCTCATACCTGGATGCCCTACTGTATTGATGCAGATACCGTCTTGGCCGAAGCTAGAATCCACTATTGGGTAGGTATCTCCAGGTACTAAGCAGCTAGCTTGGCCATACCCGCAGGCTGCTGTGAGGTACTTTGTCAACGCATTAAACAGCTGCAAGCTTGAAGTACAAGCAGCGGTGAATTATCAAAAGTATATGAAGAATCTCAAAGAAAAAGAGAAAGAAGTAAAGCGTGATGAAAGGGAAATACTATTGAGGGTTCCAGCAGTAGCATCAGGTTTGGTAGCAGCAACGCAGCAGCAATAGCAGCAGCACATTCCAAGCTACAGCTGTAGGACCTGTAGGGCCTCCACCGCTGCTGCTCCAAACCACTGCCGAACCAACCAGAGGCGGCTTGAGTGACCTCCATCAACTGGATCACCTGCTCTCTGTCCCCTCCCCTCCCCTTGCTCCCAGACAATCCAGTAACCGTGCTGGGCCAGAGCAAGACTCAGGGACCGACTATTTTTTGTTCGATTTATTTTTATTTTCTATTTTCGAACTTTTTTTTTTATTTGGTGCCTCTAAAACAACGACACTTCATTCTCTCTTTTTTACCCTCCCACTCGCCGTTTTCTTCCTCTCTCTCTCGTCCTTGAAAATAAGGAAGCTCTACTTCGACACACCTATTGTAACCAACCCCCGCACATCTGTTACGAAAAACCAATTCAGCTGTGCCTGGCACACGCACCACAAGCCCACACAACTGAGTCGACACCTTTTCTGAGGACCTTCCGCTTGACAGCCTCTTTTTTTCTGTGCGACGAGCGACCTCAAGGACAAATCGACCAAACCGCCATTCCTGCTTTTTTACATTCCAAGAGACCATGAATCCCCACCAGAAGAACAAGGTCGACATCAACGTGAGAAACCCCCTGTCCTCAATGTTTCTCTTGCTACCCCTCCTCTCGTCGACGGCCTGCATTGGGGAAAAGTGCAGCGACCGAAAAGGACAGAAAGATATGCTGGAGCTATTCTATCCATTTGCCGCCTTTTTCAATGCTAGAGGATTTGAGACGAAAGGAAACTACTTTTGTCAAATTACAATGACATGATTTGCATCTGCTAACTTGTTGCCGGTGCTCTTGCTCCAGTCGCTCTCCCCGGATGAGCAACGTCTCTTCCGCCTCTACGGCAAGCTGCCCTCACGATCCGACCACTTCGCCAAGCACCTGAAGGACCGCAAATACTTCGACTCGGGCGACTATGCCATGTCCAAAGCCGGCAAGGGCGACGACGCTGGTGCTGTTGGCTCGCAGCACCCTGTCCCCGAAAATATCCCACACCTGACTTCTCCTACCAACGGTGGTACCAGTGCTCCCGGCCACGCCCACCGCGGATCTGTTCCCGGCATCCAAGCCGGCAGTCCTATCAAAGAGGGTAGCTTCCTGAATAGAGAGACGTCCGCCGAGGGCGAGGTGAAGCTAAGCGGAGACGACAAGAAACAAGACGAGGAAGAAGCCAAGCCTCTTGCCGCTGGACTTGCCGGAACACCTATTGCTGCTGGCGAGGCCATGCCGCTCCGACAATAAACCTTTTATAAGCATGGCCAGGAATCTGAATTTATATCCCGCTTACGTGTCAAGATTGCATGTGCAGTGTCAGACCATGAGGATACTGCAGAAAGAACCATCTTTTTTCCCCCCCAGCTGTTTCTTATTTGGAAGAGTGCGATATGGGACATGAGATGAGGCGCGGAGAAACAGCTGCCATATGAAAATTTATGCATGGGTGGTGATACTGTCTGCCATCTTCCCTGGATTTTTGCTTCGATCCTATGTAAGTACGAAGATACTTTGAGGATGAGGAAGAGGACAAAGAGAGAGATGGAGATTGACACGAAAGGTTGACTTCGAAGATGGATGAAAATCTTGTTGTTTTATGACGAGCCTTTAGTTTTTATGCCCTCCTCCTCCCCTTCTTTCTGTTTGCTTTTTCTTTACTGTTGTTGTTACATGACACGCTGGCGTTTTAAATCGGGAAATGGGGAGGAGGATGGAAGGAAATTGGTCAGATTTATCAGAATTTCCTTCTTTTTGCTTTGGGCGCTATGAAGTTTTTGCGCAGAAAAAAAAGCAAAAGAAAAAAAGAAACAACTATTTTTAAACTCTTAAAAACGACGACATGGACTTTGCTCCTCTCTTCTTCTTCTTCTTCTTCTTCTTCTTCTTCTTCTTCTTCTTTTTTTTTTGTATTTTTACATGTTTCGTTTTGAAAATTTGCTTGCTTGCATTGCTTTGCGTATATATCTCACGATGAGAAATGGGTTCTTATTTTACTGTTACCGTTATTGCTGTTGCCATTCCTTTTCTTTTCTTTTTTTTCTTCTTTTCTCTTCTCACGATACTGTGTTTCTGCTTTTCTATTTTCTTATGGCGGCTGTCATATATCTCTGTGTATGCTTGCTTAGTGGGGTGTTGATGCAAGGGTAAATCGAAGGATGGAAGACGGCCAGAGTGATATTTACATGTGTAGCATACGCACAGAAAATCAGACGTGATTTCATATTTTATTCATTTTTTTATTTTATTCTTTCTGTCCCCAAAACGCTACGGGATATCTTCTCCTTTTTTTGCTTGTGGTCATTAACGGTCATTATAAATTCCCAAAAATTCTCTTTTTATTTTATATTACAATGCCAATGCCTTGGTGGCCATCTCCATGGCACCCTCAAACGTCTTGTTACCGCCAATGAAGCCCGCAGCGTGAACGAAGACGCAGCCATCGACACCAGAAACACCGTCCAGCTCGGCGTCACGGAATCCTCGCCACGCCTCGGGCAGGGGCTTCCTGCTGGTGAAGGAGTCCTGGGTCTCGGGAACGCACTGGATCCTCCACTTGGCACCGGGGTTGGTGCTCTCGGCGTAGAGCACGTACAGCACGGACGGGTTGCCCTCGCCCTCGAGGGTATACAGGTGCTCCTTCCAGGGCACGCTCTGGCCCTCGATGACGAGGATGCGTCCCTCCGGGTCGTGCTTGGTGCGCTGGTCAAAGGCCTGCTGGACAATGGTGCGGGCGGGCAGCCAGGCCTTTGTCATGAAGTCGAGGGTGCGCTCAAACTCCTCGCCGATGCGGCGGCTGGCGGTCAGGAAGAGCTGGTCTTCGGCCTGCTGGGCCTCCTCGGCGTCGGCGGGCTTGGGGTCGTTCCAGTTGGGGTTGAGGCGGCCGACCATGGCGCCGAGGGTGAAGCCGCCGGTGCTGAAGCGCTGCTCGAGGCCAGCGGCCTGGAGGGCGTCCCGGTCGTAGCGCGAGATGCCGTTGTCGTGGGCGTCGACGGCCTCGATGAAGTTTTCGTAGATTTTGTTGTACAGCATCTCAACGTCCGAGCTGGAATCAGCGCTGGCCTCGCCACTGTTCGCCTGCTGGATGCTCTGCGCAATCAGGTCGCGGCCAAAGTGCATGTAGACCAGCCCCGCGCTGGACAGCTTGGTGTTCTTGCCGGGGAAGGTGGTGGTGAAGCCGCGCTGGTGGTGGTCGTAGCGGTTGCGCTGGGCGTCGTACTCGCCGCCGACGTCGACGACGGTGTGGCACGTCTCGAGAATCTTGGGATCACGCGTGCGCACCAGGCTGCTGTCGCGGTAGGTGGGCAGCATGCGCAGCATGTGCACGGCGAGGGCCTCGTCGGCGTGGAAGTGGCCGTTGTGCGTGCCGACGAGGACGCTGCTGCTGTCGGTCTTGAGGCGCTTGGGGGCTGATTCGGCCATTTTGGTCAGGATGCGACGGAACATAAACTGGGAGATCCCCCGTCTTTTTTTATGAAGAGAGTAATTGATGAAGCTCTGAGGAGAGATTGGATGGGAAGAAGAGAAGAAGGCGTTGACAATGGTTGGGCAGAATTTAAAATTTCAGAGGAGAGAGCTTGCAAGGCGGCCAATGAGAGGCTGCGCAATGCTATCAGGGTGCTCACCCCCGCTATAGGACCCCTCCTGTAAGGCGAGGCTGCTGCAGTGCCTTGCCCCGCCAGGTTATAGTTGGAATTTATTAGTTCACTTATACGTTGCTGCACTCTGTATAAACCATCAAATTGCCATATTCTTTATATCACATTAATACATCCGAAATCATTTAATTTATTTATCCAACCCTTCCCTTCCAATCTTGCTCACATCAACATCCTCGCTGGATTTCACCGCTGGACCTCTCAACCCCGCATCAGCTCCCGCATCCGAGCCCGCGTTGCCGCTGATGCGCCCTGATCTCACGCCCGTGGTGCGCATGTCTGCAGAGTTCCAGTCTGATGCCTTGGGAGGCTGCTCTGGGAGTGGTAGGTTCGCCTGGGCATCGGCAATCTTTTGTTCCTTGGACTGGTTCTGAGATTGAGACATGTTTCTTTTTTGTTTGTGTGTATGTGTGTGTGTCTGGTGATTGGCAAGGTGTAGAAGATGTTTCTGAGATTGTAATGTGAGCAATGAGCAGTGCTAATTGGTATGACAAGACTGCACTTACTATATCGTAGTGTTTTCTTTTTCTGTATATCTTATTCAATTGATTCAATTGTAATAAATTAAAATAATATATTTCCCTTTCATCTCATCTTTACCCTCTTCAAACGTCTTATATGCGTTTTATTCCGAGTATCCTTACTATCCTTCGCCTCAATGACGTCGCTATGCACTCAACCATCAGCATTACTCGCGACCCTCCGCAGGAAATGCTCCGGCCAATTCTCCACAAATTCAGGCGATTGGCCCCTCTAGATCTGCGGATATTGCCATCTTAATCTCATCTACATATGTAATGTCTCCGCTGCCATCTTCCGATCGTGATGTTATACACGTCAATAAAGAGTAAAACGGGTGGGTAAGAAGGCCCATTCAACGCTTGCAATCCTGGCGCCAGTTGCATCACAGTGCCCACTGATAACCCCAGATTAAAAGTCAAAGATTCTTAGATTTGTCGTAATAGTAGCTACTTGGTTTGGAAAAAAGCAAACAAACAAAACAATGATAGATATCAACGTATTTCCTTGTCCGAAACGCCACCCGCTCCATGTCTTTCGTCATCAGTCCAATCAGAACCGCCCACTCTGGTCAGGGCACCCATCTTTCAGTACTGACACATAATGATAGCGAAATAAACAAACACTCCATCTCCACCTCTTTACACTCCTGCCATTCGCCTGTCCGTATCGGCTGAGGTGGGCTTCTCTCCGCTATCAGGATTCAGGTAATCTGCATCCTCTGCTGCCTCGTAGTCTGCAACCAGATCAGATACTACTTGCCTTGCTTCATCAAACTCGTCCAAGTTTTCAGAAAAGGGCGCCGTCTTTTTGTAACCCTCAATGAAAGCATTGCGCTTCCGCATGCCGTCATATTGTTTTAATATCCTCTTGAAGAGCTGTGTCACAATATGCTAGTCAGTAACTTGAAATAGTAACAGAATGGGATCTGGGCATACGAACCGTAGCAATGCTTGTGTGATTCGCCAACATCAGCCCGCTCACACGATGGCTCATTGGCATATATGGACTCCTCTTGGTCAGCGCCACCTGAATACTGGCAGGACCCCACGGGATGAACGTGGCCAGCTTTCGTTCTCTGATACGCAGCAGACTCTTATGCACATCCGTGGGATCCACCTCGCCTTGAATAACATTCAGGATGGAAATGTAACAGCTCTTCTTGCCCGGCACCGTCGACACCATGCGGTTCTTTGGCTGCAGCAGCCTCCTCATCACGTCCAGCACCGTCGTCTTACGGACTGTCTTGGCTTGCTCAACCTGGTCACCGGTGAATGGCGTGTAGGCCGTCATGAGGAAGTGGCATCGCGGTGTAGGTATCAGTGAGGCCAGAATGCTAACAAGATCATTGTGCATGTATCCAGGATAGCGTAGAGTCGTCGTGCTTGCAGACATGACAGTTGCGACCTATTATTTTCATATCAGTTAGCCATGTGATTCAAGCGTATTTCATGTCATATATTCTCTCGCCTTACCAGTTGATTTGTTTGTTGAAATGAGGGTTCTTGCACATGGAGCCTATCTGCAGCGATGTGTGACAAGGCACCATTGTCCAGGACGACAACGGAGTCTGCGTTTTGTACCAATCTCCTCATTGAGAGAACACTGTTATAAGGATGAACCACCACATCCGGGGCGTTTGTTGTGTTGGGGAAAACGGAGTAAGTCTGTATGATTTTCTTGGGGAACCGATCGTTGAGCCTCTCTAGGAGGAACGATCCCAGACCCGAACCAGTACCTCCGGCGATAGAATGCAACATCATGAATCCCTAAACTCATCATGTTAGCACATACATATCCAGCCAAAGGCAAAAATACGCCTAGCCATGTGCTTACCTCGAGCGAGTCACTACCATCCGCCTCTCGGTCAATCATCTCCATAATATCTT
Source organism: Trichoderma hamatum GD12 (assembly GCA_000331835.2). Lineage (NCBI taxonomy): Eukaryota > Fungi > Ascomycota > Sordariomycetes > Hypocreales > Hypocreaceae > Trichoderma > Trichoderma hamatum. The sequence continues at coordinate 469,924 of KQ479114.1, forward strand.
CGTAAACCGCCTCACCGCTCTGGTATCCGTCACCCCAGTTGTTCGCCGCTCCCATTCCGTTCTTGCCCACATAAAAATTCTCCGGGTTGTAGATGTTTCGGTATGGGCCCGTCTGAATGCTGTTCAAAACCTATTGTCGAGAAAGACGCACATTAGCCATTCTATTCCCCCTTTGTCTTCTCCTTCCTGCCAGTATTGACCCGTAGCTGAAACGTATAGAATGAAAAAATGCGACATACTCGGGGTTCCAGATCGATCAGGATCGCTCGGGGGATATATCGCGTGTCGTCGCTCTGGTAGTAAAACACATCCTTGCGGTCGCCGCCCTCTGTCGCAAAGTCCTCCAAGTTGCCGTCCTGGCTAATTCCGTGTTCCTGACATAGCTGCTGCCAGAACTGACTGCCAACTGAAATAGAGAGGCCAGATTGTTAGCAAAAGCCGGATTCCAGACTGTGCATATGCCGCGCGTAAACAAAAAACAAGCAAGCCGCCCAAGGGGAAAAGAAGGGGAGATCGGAAGCGCAAAGCACTTACTGCTGTTGCCGCACTGTCCAGCTTGAACGGTAATAATCTCGCTAAAATATTGTTAAGGAAGGGTCCAGATCAGCCTCAATCGGTCAGGATATCTTCTTCGGACAATGAGCTCATACCGTGGCATAGCTGCTGGCGTTTGACTGCAAGCTCTCTCAACCAGACCTGTTGTGGTGTTTTAGAGGTTAGTTACGGAATTATAGCGAGCGCAGACGCGCCACGCGCAACTTTAGCTACCCAAGTACCGCTATCGATAGCGAGCTCCCCGCCCCCACGAGACTGCCAGTGTTGCAACTGTACCTACCGGTAGCTGTTGAATTATACCAAGGCATGTAGTTTCAACATCTACTTCTATAGCTCGATTAAAAACAACACAATGCTTTACGAGATAAAGGGCACAAGAATTAGCAGATATATACAAGGCACATGAAGAGATCAACTTCAAAAGTCACTTATTTCACTGTATAAACGCTAGACTTTTGTTTCTTGGAATCTAGGATAACCCATCCCTCAGCCCATATAACGTACAAAAACACCAATATTACACCATCATGATCTTGTGGGGGAACAATAAATCATCAAAATAAAAAGGGCATGGCTACTCCTTGGGATATATAGAGTTTCATTCTTTCACAGAACCCCAGCCAGGAAACAATAGGGGAGACAAACCCTTCCTCAGTTTCAACCTCTCTAACGCCCGCAATGCTAATAAATAAAAAAAGAACAGCCCCCCAAACTTCCCATCTCCCATTTCCTAGTGAACAACCGGCCGTAAAAAATGCACTTGTTATTCCCATATTATTTCTTGTTTAACGCCTTGTGTGTCTCCAACGCCTCGGCCAATGACTTGGCCAAATCCTTCGTCTTCACCTGGATCATCCAGGTTTCGAGGCCGTCACCCTTGTCATTCGACGTAGTCATTTTCACATACTTCTCATCTGCCTTGTAAGATAAATCGGGCAGCACAGACCGGTTCATGGCAACATTGCCCCTAGGCTCCGCTCGGAGAAGCAGGCGCACCGCATTAGTTTCTTTGTGCTTCAACAAACGTAGAGACCCAACACCTTGGGTAGCCCATGGGCTTTTTGACTTCTTCTCCTCAGCATCCGATGCTTCTCCAGCGGGTACAAACTTGAGGACCTTTGCGCGGACTTCGTGCAAAACATCTTCCTCCTTATCTGCGCCATCTGTCAAGCTGATCTGCTCATGCTTCTCGCCATCTTCGTCATTATTCTCAGCAGCACTGCTGTTCGTCTTCACTTGGGTCGATGGTTCCGGAGTCCCGCCGGCAGGTGTGGTTGCCAAGCTAGAGCCTCCCCCAAGGTTGAATGGAGAGTCTAGACCCGTCGCTTTAGCGGCGCGATTTTCCGGTGCGGAAAAGGAGACTTACTTGTCCCGGTGGTCGAGGAGCCACCAGCTGGCGGTGCGAGGCCAAATCCGGAGGAAGGCTGGCTTGCTCCAAAGGAAAACATGTTCGATGGCTGACCGGAAGGAGCCGTCGCAGTAAAAGTTGGCACACTCGTGTTCGAGGCCGCACCATTAAACAAAGGTGCTGGTGGCTGCGAGGGCTGGCTTCCGGTGCCGTTACCAAACTGGAACATTCCGGAGCCTCCAGAACTTCCTGCCGGGGTGGATGAGCCGCCGAAGTTGAACATGCCTCCAGGAGCCGAGGGCGTGGCCTGGGCCGAGTTTCCGCCGGCGTTGCCAGATGCGAAAGGATTGGAGAATCCACCAGAAGGTCCTGCTCCTCCCGATCCAAAGTTGAAGTTGAAACCACCACCGCTGCCATCTCCAGATCCGGATCCAGATCCAGTGTTGGATGGGGCCGCACCAAAGAGAGGTGCTGCAGCGGGAGCAGGGGCAGAGTTCATCGAGCTACCACCAAACAAGTTGGAGCTTGAGTTTGAGCTTGCGCCTGCTACGCCGAAGTTGAAAACGGGAGGCGGCGCTGAAGTATCAGTGCCAAGACCGGTAAACTGCTTCTTTGCTGGTGATGCATCATCCTGCTTCATAGGACTTCCACCAAACAAGCTGGTGGTCGAGAATTGAGCTGGAGGTGACTTTGGAGCCGCTCCAAATAGAGATTTGGCAGCTTGCTGGGAGGTCTCCGTGGGCTTAGGGCCTGCACTAGCCGCTGATCCAAAGGAAAACAGAGGTGCAGCGGCGGGCTGGCCCGCAGCAGGAGGAGAAGGATCCTTCTTAGCCGGCACAGCGCTCGGAGCACCAAACAAGCTGGTTGGTGCTGCCGCGGGAGCAGCGGCGCCAAACAGGTTGGTGGACGAGGACAGGGCAGGCTTCGCTTTGGCAGCCTCAGAAGTAAAGGCAGGGGTGCTGGCTCCAAACAGAGATGTGGACGTGGATGGAGGTGCAGGGGCTGCGGCACCAAACAAGTTAGTCGAGGTAACTGGAGTGGTCGTTGCGAGTGGTGCTGCTGGTGCAGTACCAAATAGATTGGTGGTAGGGGCAGGAGAAGGGGCGGATAGGGGAGCAGAAGGTGGTGCCGCGGCCGGTGCCGCTGGCTTGATGCCAAAGAGAGCTGCAGACGCGCCAGTCAAAGGGTTTGCGCTTGAGGCATCCGAGTTGCCAAAGAGTCCATTGCCCTTGGGCTTCTCAGACTCCTTCTTGGAAGCAAACAGAGCAGCCGTAGACGCCGAAGGCATTGATGTCTTGACATCGCCAAACAGCTTAGAGGTTGCTTCGGAATTGCCGATGGCGCCAAACAGGTTGGTGGTGGCGGTAGCTGCAGGCTTGGCAGGCTCGCTCACTTTCACGGGCTCGGCCGCAGTGGGCTTGAGACCAAAGAGCGACGCGCCAGTGCTTGGGATGGCAGACACCTTGGGTTCAGAGAAGACCTTCTTGGTAGGTTGAGAGTCATTTTCCTTATCAGACTCTCCACCAGCCAGGTCGGCTTCCGAAAGAGGCGTGTTTGCTTTGGAGCTCTGGTCTTGCTTGGAGACTCCAAAAATGTTGGATGGTGCAGTGCTCTTGGGTGCAAAGATAGAGGTGGAGGTGGAGGTGGCTTTACCGAAGAGTGAACCATTTTGGGTAGCGGATGAGGTAGGGGCAAATTTGAGAGGTTGGGTCGTGGGATTCCAGGTCTGGTTGATAGACGCTGGTTTCTTGGTGGCGATTTCATCGGCAGACTCGTCGGCTCGCACTGGTTGCCCATCTTGATCCTTAGTGATACGGTCAAAGAGGCTGCGGCCTGGAGTGCTATCCCTGGTACCAGCAGCACTGGATACACCAGTACCAAAGCCGGTTGACGGCTTCGTGCCAAAGAGATTGGATCCAGCTTGAGAGGAAACGTCGCCTGCGCCGCTAGCTGCGCCGCTAGGCTCATCGCTCTGTGCGCCCTCTTGGCTGTCTTCGTTATCTTCGTCGTCATCAACATCAGATTCAGATTCGCTCTCAGCATCGGCTTCAATGCCGCTATTCTTTGCAGAGCTAGCATCAGACAGATAGCCAAAGATATTGCCACTGCCGTTGACCGGAGGCTTCAAACTGTTGTTGAACACAGAGCGAGACAGTTTACCATTGGCAGCACTCTTGTCAACCGATTTGAAAGGAGTGGGAGACGGAGCGGGAGAGGCAGCGGCCAGAGAACCAGCGGGAGATGCAAGAGGAGACGCGGGAGTTGCAGCCGGCTTGCTGGCAATCTTCTCAAAGAGCGACTTGGCGGTAGATGGAGTAGCTTTTTGCAACTTGGCGGGCGACCCCTCGTTGGTGACAGTCTTTCTCTTGTTCTTGTTAGGAGCAGGAGTGACGGCAGTAGGCTCGTCTACTTCATCTGTAACGGTAACCCTTCGCTTGGTCGCTGTTGCCACATTCTCAGTCGCATCAGCAGTCTCCTTTGAAAAGTCATCATCAGCCTTCCGCTTCTTGATGGACGTTGGCTTGCTCGGCGTGCCGTTGGCCTCCTCCTCCTCCTCTTCTTCGGGATCGGGCAGGCCATGCTCTCGTCGCCATCTCTTGAGAACTTCCTTGGACGGCTTAACGCTCTGGAACTCGTACAGTCCATATCGAAGCAGAATAATGCTTCGGCTCTTTTCAAACTCCTTGGCGAAGTTCATAATATTGAGCTTCCAAGTCTTCTTGGAAAAGATCTCGTTGGCGGCATATTTCAGTCGACGGAGATCGAGAATGCAGAAGAACTGGCGACGCTGCTCGTCGTCGAGGTCTGGAGGGCAGAGGTGGGCCAAAAACTGATCGGCATAGATGGATCCCTTAGAGTTCCAGTCCTTTGGCACCTTGTTTGCCAGGACCTCGCCGGTCAGCTCTGGAGGAGGCGATGAGATTCGCATGTTGAACAGCTCCTTGTCTGAGGAGTGAGCGGCCAAGCCGCGAGGCGTCGGGCGAGCAGTGGACTCGCGATAAACGCGACTCGGTTCGGGAGTCACACCAGGCGCGAAGACCTTCTTCATGGTGCTCTGAGGGATGCTGGGCGAGAAGGAACTCGTCGGAAGGTCCTCGGCGACGGAGGCTTTGAAGAGGTTGCTGCGAGAAGAGACGCCGTTTCGATTCAGAAGGCCCGATGATACTTCATCGCGCTTTATCAGCAGCTTGCGCGACGGAGCTGTGTGAGGCGTTCCCAGGCGCTTGTGGGCATATGGCGTCGCGACGTAGGTGCGCTTCGCGAAAGGTAGAGGAGGACGTGACATGGGAGTGCTGTTTCCAACATCCGCGGCGTCGTACTCGCCAGGCAGGGCGAAAGTAACCATGGCGGCGACGGAGAAAGAGGTTGCAGTAGGGGATGTGAGGGAGAAGAAAGACAAGAGAGGAGGGTAGACGATTAGAGAAGAGGCGCGACGATGATATAGTGCTGGGTCGCGTCAGGGCAGGTGGATGAAAACGGCCACAGGGGTGCAAAAAGAGGGCGTGGTCCGCAAAAGACTGCAGGCGAAAAAAAATGTCGTCGAGGGCAAGCACTCGCAAAGAAGCACAAGCTGCTGCGGGGATTCACAGCAAAAGAGGACAAAACAAAAGACAACAAAAACCTCGTCGCGATTGCAACGCCGATGCAGATGCAGATGCACGCAGAGTCGTCCAAGTCGCTGCCAGAGAGTTGACACGACAACCGGCGGACGGTGGTTTGGCGGAAGGGAAGTCGAAGAGATGGCCCGCAGCTTGTTGCGGCACCTGCGCAGAGAGAAGGAAAAAAAAACGAGACGGGCGGCGCGGCAAGGGGCGACTCAAGCCAGGTAAATATTACTAGCAGCACAAGGGGCACGGTCGGGACCCGCTTTTCCACGCCCCTCCAGTGCAGGTTAAGCATGCGGCCTGAGGCGACAACAGAAAAAAAAAAAAAAAAAAAAAAAAAAAAAAAAAATCAGCAGCTTCCCGGCTGTCACTTAGGTAAGCCGCCGGCTGCTACTGGAAGTGGCCGACGCAAGTGATCCGGTGACGCCTCGGGCTGAGGTCACTGCTACCACGGTAGGACACCATCTGCGCTGCAGCCGGCTGGACACGCCCTGTCCAATAACGTCACTTGCCCAGCTCTGTTTGCCCTGACGCAACCTCGCACGTCGCGAACGTAGCCAATCACGGCGTGCAGCTGCACGTACGGCGCGTAAGTACACATTTGGTACAGCCTACCGAGAGCTGCTTGGTTATCGCAGCCTTGATTGCGCGATGCACGCGCACCGCCAGAAAATCCTCCCAAAAGAGCCTCATTCATATCACAGAGCACTCATTTACTGAATGAGATGGAAGAAAAATAAACGGTTAAGCACGCGATGGAATGGAAAAGTTCACAACATAGTTAGCAATACTATCAGTAAAGATTCATGACCTATCCCTAATCAAATCCTACAATTAATAGATGAAATCAAAGGAGGGTAGTGCCAGACTTTCTTGTCTGTGTGGTCTGGTGCCGGCCTTGAAGAGCAGAGAGTTCAAGCCACAGGGCATTATGACATCCAGCGGAAACGAAATCCCAATAACAGGGGGTGAACGGAAGTACAGTACTGTGACCCATTTGGCAGGGGAAGAAGAGCAAAGAAACGCATGCCAAAGATAAAGCAAAAAACAAACTCCACATATTCCGATTCAAAAGCTGTCCATAAAGCTTCCACGTTACTTCCTCAATCTCTTCTCACGATCCTCAAGGTACTCTTCATCAGAAGCGTCCAAGATATCGTACTCCTCATCGGTCATGAAGCCGTCGTCTGATCCATCCCACTCATACTCTCCTCCGCTGACAGTCAGAGATTCAGCTTCTGTGGCTCTCTCGTCTCCAGCGACAGACTGAGTGTGAAGCTCTGCGTGCATGCTAGCATGAGGTGACTCCTTGTCAAGCTTGGGGAAGATCATGACGCTGCCAGTCTGGGCATCCTCCTCCTTCTTGGGCTCCTCGACCGTAGTCGTTGGCAGGGCCTCAGGCGGGGGCATGCGCACACTGACGTCACACCAGAGACGGTGACCAAACTTGAATCCATCAGGAGTAGTCAATCGCCAGTAGGAGATGATCTGGCCCGCGCGAGCAGGAGTGCGGAGGAGCACAGTGAAGGGGAACTCGTTGCCTGGGGCAAGAGGGGCATAGCAGACTGTTGACTCTGATGCTGACACAAGCTCAGAGATACCAGCGGGGTGAGCAGAATCAACGTGGCCCATGTAGTCACCGCCAATAAACTTGACGGAGCATCCAGCAGGCCAGGCAGTGGTGCCCTCGTTGCGAAGCACCCAGGTCTGCTCAAAGACGTGGTTGGGAGGCATGATGGTGCCATCAGACACGGAGTCACGGATGAAGACGGCACGGAGGTCTTGCTCATTGACGGCTGGCGCAACCTCGGCGACCTTCTCCTCCTTGGCCTCCTCCTTAACCTCGGGTTCGGGCTCTTCCTTCACCTTGATTTCCTCAACCTTGGGCTCTTCAGGCTTCACGTCCACAACCGTCTCCGCAGGCTTGAAGGCATTCTTGACGCGGTCGCCCATAGGAGGCATGCGCTTGCCATCCTGGTGCTCGCCAGTAGTAGTAACGCTAACGTGGCGAACAGGCGTCTTGAACTTGATGAGGGGATGGGTCTTGTTGTGGTCGTTGGCAGGGTTAGCCTCGCAGTTTGCGCAGAAATCAAGGTCATGGCAGACTGCACACTTGTACCGAATGCCTCTGATGTAGGTGGGATAGTCCTGATTGCTGGAGCAAAGGGGTCCGTCGCAGCAAATGCCCATGTGAACAGGCTGAGCAAAAGCGTAGGAATGAACATCCGCCAACGGCTCATAGATTGGCGCAAAGCGGTGGTTGGCGTGGACAAAGGCAGCGTTGACAACGCACTCAGCGCAGTAATCCCAGTCTGGGCAGTCCAGGCACTTGTGGCGGACGCCAGTGATGTACTTGTCGCAGCCATCACAAACAGCGTGGTGAGCTTGGTTGCGGCCAGCTCCCATCTTAACGGTAATGTAATCTGGCATCTTAGTACCTGTAACAGCAGGGATAAAGGCATGCTTGGGGTGGTGGCCATGGGCATCCTTGGCGAAGCATCCCTGGCAGAGGTCGAAATCCTCGCAGGTTGTACAGTGAAGGAACTCGGCCTCGGGAAGTTCTAAAGTGTATTAGTTCAACGGTTCTCTAAGGTATGATGAGTTTTTTTTTTTTTTTTTGGTGTGAACATACCTTGAACACAGCAGTTGCATGTTCGCATGTTGCCCAAGCAGGACCATCTGGCGCCAACAGGATCAACAAATGGAACTCTTGGAGAGAATGCGGGAGCTACATCAACAGTGCTGAGAGGCTCAGGGACAATTGGGTTGCAAATAGATGGCTCTGGAGCATTCTCAATATGAGTGGTCTCGACGGCATACTCCTCTCTCTCGGGTGTAGGGATTGATTCCTCTTGAATGGGGGTTTCCTCCTGCTTCTTGGCCTGGGCCTTGGGCTCAATCTTCTCGGTGCTGCTAGCGACGAGCTGGCCGCCTACCATAGTCCGCTTGATCAGCCAGTGGTTCTCATCATAGCAGCTGACTGCCTGATCAACACAGGCCTGGCAAAGATCGAAATCACCATCATCACAAGTCTGGCAGTGATAGTGGACATCCGCAACTGTCTTTTCGCAGTGGTTACAGCAGACAGCAAACGGAGCGAGCTGAATGACACGGGGCGGCTCTGGGGCTGGGTCACAGTACTCCTGGAACGAAGAGTATACTGTTTGAGGATCAAAGGGAGCAGACTGGGCAAAGTTTGCTGGCTGGGATTCAGGGACAGGGGTCTCAGCCGTCTCCTCGACCTCGGTCGTCTCAACCGGTTCAGGTCGGGCAGGCGACGCAGTTCGCAGGGGCAGTTCGACACCCGAAAGAAGGGTAATCGAAGATGGAGCCGTAGATGGCGTCGGCATCTCTGTGGCGGATTCTGATGTTGAGTGAGATGCGTCGCTTTCAGTGGGAGTTATCTTGTCAGTGGGCTCGTAGGTCTCTGCTGCTGACGCCTCTGGTGCATCTTCCACCGTGACGGGCTTTGGTGTAGTCCTTGGCTGTGGCTGGATCACAGAAACACGGAGCTTCAGCTTTGACTTGGCCTTGGCGGCTCTGTACAGTTGCTTGTAGACTGGCAGGTTATTTGAGTCGAGAACAACGAAAGCACTGGCAGAGTCAGAGTAGCGCTCGACGATCATCCGGGTCTCGGGAGCAATGCGTAGGAAAACTCGGATCTGGATACAACATCAGCATCTCTGGCATCTTAGGAGCCACCGCAGTAGATGTGAGATAAGCGGCGTCATCATTTAACCAAAAAGATATGATGACTGATATCATGGGAAAAGAATCGAAATCCAGTCAAACATACATTGTTTTCAAGAACGTGAGGTGTCATGTCACGAAGTGGCATCTTGACTCGGCGAGTGGTACTCTCAAAAGTCACCTTGAGGGTGACCAAGGTCTCAGGACCAGGCTGAGGGATAGAAGCCATGATGGCGGTCTATCGTGTTGATGATACTTTGTTAGCAGGATGCAGATACAAGCCCGGTGACGGTGACGAAGCGGTGGACTACTCACGCGATAACAGCTTTCCCCCTAGAGTCGACGCTATTGAGAGCAGGTTGTTCTTTTATACAGGCCACCGACAAAAGGACAGATGGCACTAGTTAGGGGCGATACAATGGCGATGCAACCCTTTTTGCGATGGAGATGGAGATGGGAAGAGGTTGATGAAGAGCAGGAGGGAAGAGAGGAGAGATGACGATTGCGTGGTTGGGAGCGAAGCTCTTACAAAAAGCGCCAGGCTGACCGGGTTAGGCGAGCCGGCCGGAAACTGGAGAGGCCGCAGTGCTTTCTGGGTCCTGTGGGCTGCTGGCACTTGTACCAGTGACCTGGCGGTCCCCTCCCGTGCGCTGCCGCCATGTACATGACTGCGCTGTGACGCAGGCAGGCAAGCTCGGCTCTGGCTCACCGACTGGGAGGCAACCGCTGAACCTTTGCCAGTGGAGCTGCCGAGGGCCACCTGCAGGCCGGCTCATGGCAAAGTCGATGCAACGTCCGCGTACTGGGAGGCGGGCAGCGCTGGTACCCAGTACCTGGTCTAGCTGAGGCGAAGTGACGGTGACAGCGTCGGTAGAGCGAGCGACAGAGGCCCAGAGACGGACGCGCAGGGACGCGTAGCCGCAGCGAGGAAAGGTACCGCAGCGGTATTTGGTACAGTACCCGCAGCTTGGCCTGCAGCGCAGCACCCAGCAGCGCTGATGGCGCCGATGCTCAGCGGAGGGCTGGGGCCAAGAGAATCGCCATTCCACTGCGCTAAGCTTCAGGTCGCCACAGTGCTAGCGGTGACAGGTGCGGAGAAGGTTGGCGCGAGCGAGGCAGCAGAAGCGACAGTGCATCACGCACCATCAAAGTGACGAAACAAATCCCTGCCTGCTGGGCTGTAGCACAAGTAAAACTGGCTGCTGGGGGTGGGTCGTGAGCGGCCAATGGCGCCACTAGCCCCAGGTATTTCCGGCACCAAGAACGGCCGAGTGCATGACTGCAAGACGCCCCCGGGAAAAGGCCAAAGGCAAATCTGCGTAGTAGGTTGTAGTAGTTACAGTAGTAGTAGGTTAGTAGACTACCTAGTATCTAGTAGTAGCTAGCATGTACGGTGTACCTGAGCAGCAGAAGCCTCGAAGCTGCCCAGAACAAGATTGAAACTGGCAGTGAACATTCTTGTCTCAGGACGCAGCACCATGACACGGCATGCAGCGCCCGCTGATTCGCTGCCGTGCAGCATCTGCCTGCTTAGAGCAATGCCCTAGGCGATCAATAGGCCCAAGCCTGACTGACGACGGCGTACCCAGTACATGTACATGCCTACCTTAGGTAGCTCTCACCTGGCGACCCGTGCGTCTTCCGGCCAAGCCCCAAGCCTGCGGTATCCTCGGCCATTCCATTCGCAAGCGATGACCACTTATACTAGTGACGCCTGGTAGGCAACTCAAATATCCATCAAGAAGCTTCTGTTTCGCCGCCAGAGCCAAGTGCGGCAAGATTAGTTGGCGGCGGATGCCTGGACGCTGATGGCGGTGCGGACGAGGCGAGCAAGTGAGTGGGCAACAGTGAAATACTCCAAGCAGCTTTGCCAGGCTGCAGAGGAGCCACGCCAGCTGCTTCTGTCTCGCTGGCCTCTCTCTCGCCCTATCATTCTCCCGTCCATCCATCCCTCCAGTCCTACTCGCGCTATGACTTGTGCGTCTAGCTTTCGATATCACCGCTACGCCGCCTCCCTTACATGTACTTGCATTGTGGCGGATAAGGTTAATGATTAATGACTGTCCCAGCTCCAGGGCCGGCTCGATCGGCCGCCACGGCAGCATATGTGGTGCAAGCAATGCGAGTGCCCCATAGGTGCAGCTGTCTAGCTTTACAAGAGCCGATTACGAAAAGTCTGAGCTCTTCGAGGCTGCTTGCTTACCCGAAGGCTATTCACCGAACATTCTACAAACATCATAGCTCATTCGCTGTGGCGGCGGAGCTGCGCATCATCAAATGAGCTCTTCAAATCCATGGATGAAGTAATACATACGAGTCAGATCGAGCAGATTCTTCACAGGTGGCCTCGAATAAGGCAAAGATAATCCCGATACCCGATGTCACTACCTACTATGTATGTATGGGTATTATCCAGTTCTCCATAGCATGTCCAGCTCTCCATCTCCATTTCCCATATCAGGATGCCTGGTTGTATTCGGTACATGCTACTCTTTGGAGCCAAGTGTAAAATTCCTGTATCAGTCGCAAACCACACACCGTACTCGTACGAGCTCGTGAAGCAGCCAGGCTCCGCCCAGTGCGCGTGATGGCCCGAATGCGGCAAGATATCGTGACACCGCGCCTGGGATCTCGGAGAATCCTTCTGGGATGCGTCGGTGATTGGTGAAGACGAGAGGGACAAAACCCAAGCTGTGATGCGTTGGATTTGCACAAGGACGGCCGCTAAAGCCTGACTCTTCGCAGAAGGGGCTGCATGATGTGCAAACAGGCTCCTTATTTGCCGTGCTATATCCCTTGCCCATATCCCTTGCCCATATCCGTACTTCGAGGTTGTTACATCCCGACGAACCTGGGCCTCCCCAGTCAATCACTCAAGAAGCAAACAAGCAGCAAGGCAAGGGAGAGATAGAAACAGAGGTCGGCTGGACTCCCTAGCTACAACTTTCCTTTTTTTGAGTGGGAGAGGTTACATTCAGATGCTTGATATCGGGATATGAGTGGGATGCATACCTACTAGTAGGTATGTACCTTTAACCACAAACAACGGTTTATACTTGGTACTGCATTCCTCCCAATCTCTCGCCCTGCCCTTCTTTAAAGCTCTTTGCTGTTTGTGTTTATCTATTACAAGTACACTATTCTTCGTGGTGTGATTCATATTCACAGTCGCACCAATACAGTGCCCCTTGCATGATTATTGGCCGCTGTCGAAATCTAGATGCGCTTAGCCCGTTTCTTCAAGGTGAGTTCTGTCTCAGCGTCAGCAGCCACTTTAGCTCAACAAGCCGAGATATTCACATCAACCATATGATACGACCAGCATCCATGTGGTGCCAATAGTCATGCGTCGCCATAGCATACATGGAAGCTAGCCTCAGACCTTTCCGAGCTACCGTCATATATCCGATTCAACTACTGGTACATATATTATGCGACAGGCGCTGCACGGGTCAGCTGATGTGCTCAGGTTCACCAATATAAAAAAGAAGAGAAATGGCAAACGCAAAGTACATGTAACATTAAACGCATCTAAACTAATATCAATCCAATCAGGTACAAGGGCAACCAAACTGAGAGGCCGCAACCTCTACCTGTACAGGGCTTTGCATTCACGATGGTATACCCAGATTCCGCCCCAAACCATTGCTGCCATAGTTGAGCCAGTGTTATTGAGGTTATATCAAAGGTCATCGTCGTACTCATCTTCAGACTCAGACTCAGACAGAGACTCCTCAAATTCGTCCGAGTCCTCTTCCTCACTAATATCTGGGCGCTGTTTCCAAAGCCATTTTTCGAACTTGGATTCACTCCATCCCCGAGGAAGAATAACATCTGTCGCACTCGGTTGGTAAAGCGGATGTTGCGTAGGTTGTTGGACATATTGTGCCAATCTGGCAGCCTCTGGGCTGTCGTCGCCCTCCACCAAGACTCTGGCCGCATAGGCTCTTTCAGCGAAAATCTTGGCCCTCGTTTTATCTCCATTCTTGATTGCCACCTTGAATGCATGGTGGTACACGCCCGGGAAGCGAGCGTCACAGGCGCCCTCCGCTTTGAGTTCCTCCAACATACCAAAAGCGAAAACGAGCGCACCTGCGTAATCCATAGGAAAACCTATAGGAAAACCGCTCAAGTAGATTGCCAGCCAGGGCTCGCACTGTCGAACAGATTCAATCCTGGCATCACTCTTGTAGCGTTGGGCCAGCGGCACTGAGCAGAGACCACATCCACAATCAAACCCGAACCGTCTTTTCAAGATTATTTGGCGCTCGTCATATAGCATCGTTACTCCCAAGTATGAAACGGTGATCTCCTCTCCTTGCTCGATGTCACGAACTGCGTGGACTGTGAGGCGCCCAATGTTCGCATTCCAGGTATTTTGCACATTAGGTCGGCAAGAGTGATTGATGCGAGCTGCGTCAAGGAAAAGACCACCTTCGGGAGCGCCAGAACCCAAGGGCATCACATTAGACCTCGCAATACCGAGCAAAGGTCCATCATCCAGGCCGTACACATTCTGAAGATCCAGAAATGCCCGTTGTTTAGTCTCGTCTACGTCCTTCAGCGCCTTGGCGATGTGATCAGTAAGAACCTGACGGTTAGATTCTTTATACGAGATCTTGAACAGAGGTAACTCGGAAAGTATACGAGTGCCCTTGAGGATTTTTGTGGTGGCAATTAGGCCATGTCCCTTGCCGGGGATGGGTTGAATGGTGTATAGAGTTCCGTTTCCAACCTGCGCAGAAGCTTCATCGATGATAGGTGTTTCCTGCATTTTTATCTTTGTTTGGAGTCCACTGGGTGATGGTATGTAGACGATGGTGACAAATTGAACAGAATAACTGTCTTGCAGCTATTGGATGAGGGGATTTGATGATGAACTTGTTGAGTTGAGACAAATCGCTGAAGCCTGGCTCGTGGCAGAAGAGCTTCATTTTATCTTGATAAATCGAAAAATTCACTCTGTAGACCAAGTGCGAGTGAATGTAATTGACTAGGGCTAATGAATTCAACAGATTCACTCTATAGCCCACGTGCAGGTGAATGCAGTTGACTGGGGCTATCAAATTGGATTCTGCACCTTTCCCGCTGTGTAACATTTCATTGCATTCACAAAAGGGATTCAATATGCCTTAATGTACGGGCCATTGCAGCATTTACCACTGAGTATAATAGAAAATGAAGGCATATTAGTCTATATTCTATGCATTTGTTTCCTGGGGATTTGCCGATGTGACGTGGATAGAGATAACCCTTCGCCGTCAAGGTCGACAACAACAGTCACTTGATGTTACATTCTGCTTCTCAGCTCAAATCATCCACCTAGCATGATCCTGGTCATAACGATACTATACATTGATCAAGTATCAGGGTAGTATTAACTCCATATTATGCAGTTCCTCATAACAAGTCGGATCAAGTGCATGTACCCTCGAGCCTGTAAGTAGCATCCAAGTTGCACATTGTCTTACACAACTCTATAATGATAGGTTGAATTTACCTAATCCAAGATGCCAAGCCAAAGATCCTCACCCATCCAGTTCACTGAGCAAAAAACCTGCGTCACCAGAATTTCAAAGACTGTTCAGCCTCATCTCGGATAGTAAACAGTTGCGACACGAATACGACTTGATATAAGAGGTAGATTTGTCCCTACAATACATGAAGCATAACTTTTGCGCAAAAGCAATACCCTTTTTTTGTGTCTGGTTTCGCCAACACAGTGGCCTGTCATGAAAGATGCAAAACCAAGTTACTCGCTCGATGAAAGAAAAATATATATGCAAATGAAGCTTCAAGGAGAGAAGAAAGAGTAGACACACCAAAGAAATTCCACATAATTCAACTCCATTTTCCCAGCAGGTTTAATGAGAAAAATAATAAGCTACTACATAATGCCTCCAAAACACCACTTGAAACGCCGCTGCCATGGAAACAGCACAATGAACACACGGGCGAACATGCTGACGCACGTAGCCGAACAAGACATCCCAAACGAGCAGGACAAAAATGAGCAAAGAGAAGCCGCTGCAGAATCGCTCTCATGGTCCGCTCCCAGCTACTGATGCGTTTCTCTCCCCTTCGCCCAAGACAAAAGACAAAAGACAAAAAAAGAAGCATCCATCAGAGATACTATCCCATCTTCCCATCCTCCATAGCATCTGGTCACCGACCGCCTACGGCACAGATAACAATGATTGTGATAGCCACAACAGTCGACAACATGAAGAACCCTCCAACCTTCGATATTTATTTTTCAATGGAAAATTCCGGAACCCACAAGAAAAGGCACACACCAGGTATTCTTGGAGTTCCCAACTGGCCAATCCAGAATCCATAATTCGAAAATGATCAATAACAATACGTTGAAAAAATGAACCGCGAAAAAGAAAAAATCATGATTTTGAGCACTCGAACCACCCAGCCACGAAAAGGGGATATGAATGATACGTGGAGACCCAACCCATGACACCATAAAGGAAAAAGAGAAGAAGAGGAAAAAGAGTCAGGATAAATTGCATGAGAATGAGTGAGATGTGTAGAGGGCCGTGACGAAGACATTAAAGTTGATATGCAATATGCGATGAGAAGTTGATTACCATGCAGGCATGAAGCGTTGCCCGCCACAATATCCACCGCAAAATCCACCACAGAACCCACAACCCTATTGTGAGTAGTAAACCATGCCCGGTGCGGGCTGGGGATAGTAGAAGCCGTCGGGGCTGGGAGTCACCATGCCACCCATGCCCATTACGCTGGGCTGATACGGTTGTGAGGAGGGATAAGGCTGGTAAGGGTTTACAGAAGGTAGCTGAGAAGCATCATAATAGTAAACCATACCATTGACTTCCTGGGCCACGAGGTTTGTGTTGGGTGGTGCTGGTGGCCCTGGCATGCCCACAGCTGGCTGTTCAACTTGATTCTGAGGCGTAAAGCTTCCAGCCATGCCCGCCTGGCCTTGAGGGACAAACGGAGCCGCAGTGACCGCAGAGGCGGGCATGCTAGGACCAGAGTAGCCGTGCGGATAGTAGTATCCCTGTTGAGGATGCGGTTGGTACGGCTGCTGGCCATAGAATGCTGGTTGGCCATAAGCATTGGGCTGGAAGGGCGCAGCATGTATGGCTCGCTCCGGGATTTGGGACAGCGGGGTGCCTGTCGAGACATGAGTCGGATACGAAGGCCGACGTGCGTGCGAATCCTGGTATCCGTTCGCCATCTGCGGGGGAACTTGCTGATGGAAGGCCTGCTGGAAGGCTGAGGCATTCTGCGTCATAGTGGGGGACTCTATATCCGCGACAGAGATGTTCTTCTGGGGACGAGGTTGGTGCATCGGAATCGAAGCCTGGTAATTCTCTTGGAAGTTGGGCCTCTGCGGAAGAGGGTACGATTGCGGTTGGGGAATGTCACCGATGGACGTTTCCTGCCCAGCTGCCATGAACTCAGACGGACCGGCCGGTTCCTCCACTCCCATAACGGGAACGAACGTTTGCGGAGCCGGGGGAAGACGGACTACAGGCCTGTTATCATTCTGAAGTGCGGGGCGAGAGATGATAGACCCGGTAGGCGAAAAGATGCCCTCCCTATCGTGCAATACGATGGATGAACGCCTGCTGACGGCAACACTGGGGGAATAGACGCTTCCGCCATAGTAGCTGCCAAACAAGCTGGTCCTCCGTGAAAAGCCGCCGACGGAACCCCAGGCGGAACGGGGTCTGCCTCGGAGACGCTGCTGGTTGGGTCGTAGCGCGCGAGGAATGAATGTGAATGATCGATCCGGGGCAGGGAATATGTATCGCGGGGGGTGGTTTGGCAGCGAGATGCGCACCGGCTTGTCTCTGCGCAGAGGTGGGCGATGGTCAGGGAGCTTGGTGTATTGCTTGACAGGAATGCCAGGAAAGACCTTGGGGGTCGTCGTCTCTGGCAGAATAACCCGAACTTGGGCGTTGCCAATATGTTTCTCAGTCGACAGGGTCCTGTTGATCGGAGTAGCACTGGGCTCGCACGTCGGGATGAAACCATTGCCGTTAGGTGGTCCCTCCTCTTGGGGGGGCTGCCGAGTTCGACGTGGGATCACGTCTGCGACAGTCTCGTGCATGTCGTGCGTCCATTGAGAGTTTGTAGTAGGATCGGCGGGGTGGTGTAGCTGGCTATTGACGGCGTTAGATGAGCTGGCATAGAGAAAGGGGGAGATGGGTCAAGAAATGAGAATAAGGAGACGACATCAATGATGGAGATGGGAATCACTTACTTGGCTGGGGAATACGGGCCCCCCACGCCACCACGGCCGCCACCTCTGCCTCGGCCTCCTCTTCCAAACGGCCTGAATCCATTCGCAGCCGGTCCCGGATGCCGATGATCATGCATAAAAAACGACCCCCGGTTGGGCACAAAAGCCGGATCCTCGTCCCTCCGACGCTTGTAATCTTCGTGTTCTTGCCGACGTCGATTGCCCGGCTGAGGCCGCGTGGTAGACGAGGAGCTAACAATGACGGGAGCAGAGGGCGACTTGGGTGACGATACCGTGACTTCGTCCACCGGCGCCTCTTGTGCAGAGTCAGAGTCCGGTCGATCCGCAATGGACAGCCCATGAAGCGTCAGCTCTGTATCCGACACAGACTTCTTCCCATCCCCCTGAGCGGCAGCCTTGGCGGCCCTGTGGCCAGCCCCCTTTGCGGACCCGTTGGCGGACTTGCGTGCGTTGGGCGAGGTAGGTGACACCTCATCGATGTTGCTGGTGTCGCTATCGTCAGCGCCATCGTGGTCGTCCGAGATGACGGAGCCTTCAGTCAGGGAGTCGTCGTCCAGTTCCAACGTCTCCGGACGGCCCTCATCGTCGCCCTCGTCCTCGACTCGGCGTCGCTGGCCGATGAGCTTTCTACGCCGGGGGGCAGCGGCCATGGTGGATCTTGATTTCTGGCGGCTTAAGCAGAGACGATTAGACGGCAGACGAATGGGGGTCGTCGGGGACGGAGGAGGGCGAGTGGCAGCTCAGAGAGACCATGCAGCAGCAGAGATGCAGGATGATGGATGGAAGTGAGGAGAAAATTCAATAGGGAAGGGAAAACAAAGGGTCCAGACGTGGACGAGTGAGGAGCCCAACCCGTCCTGCGGTGCTAGACACGAAGAGAAAGGCAAAGAAACAGGCCTGTCGACGAGCCAGCAGCCCGGACCGTGCAGCCAGAGGGGGGGAGTCAAAAGGGGGGCAAAGAAGAGACAGAGAAGAGAAGAAAGCGGGAGGCGGTCCTCTCGCACCTCGTTGATGATCCAGAGGGTCGGGTTGGCGAGCGATGAGAGGCTGTGATGGTGGTTTCCAAGGACAGAAAGCACAAGATTTGACGGGCCCTAGAAAAAGTGTTTGGTGCCGGCCTGTGAAGTGAGGTGAGGTGGTGGCCGCTTAGCCCAATCCAGGCCCGCCGCCCCCTCCCAGCACCCTCCCAGCACAGGTGCTCGGCGCGAGGTAGCTCTGCGCACGGCGCTGCGTGCGCAGTGACTTGCGCGGGCTGCAGCAGGGCCCCTTTCAAATCGTCATTCCAGGCTAAGCAAAGCTCCGTCCAGCTGTCGTCCCATGTACCGGCCACGTACCGCTGGATAAGGCTGAGCGCCGATTCCAGCGTCCCATCATTCACGTTGTTAGCGCACCCGCCAATCTGAGTCACTGACCACCGCCCCGAGCTTGGCTGCGCGCTACCAAAGAGTACCTAGCCCTGTACGCGGCCGAACCTTGGGCTGCAGCCCCCCATGCAGCTCTTCACAGCGTCACGAAGGCTGTTCCATGCCAGCAACCATAAGCCACTGCCTAAGCAGATCTGTCAAATGGGCGATCGCAGCTCAATCTGCAGCCATCCCCCATGTCGTCCTATTAGAGCCTCTTGCTCCTCCGTCCATCGTCCTGCCTGCTAGGCAAGGGCCAAAGCACAGCAGAAACCGCCATCGATCACGCCGGCCGCCGGCCCTGTTTACCATGCTCACAGGCGTGTCACGGCCAGGCACGGATGCATGCGGGTGAACCAGCGTTGCGTAGGCGATTTCTGGTCGGATCATGTCGTCTCGCGACCCCTCACTGGCCTGCTTATGCAATTGACGACGTGCAATCTGCAGATGATGCTGGGCAGATGCTCCACAGGTGGCATCAACCGTGTCCGTCTAGTTGGCCAGCAGCGCCGCAAATGCCGACTGCGTCCGACTCCTTCTGGGGATGCATTGCTGCCTGTCTGCCGATGCATGTAAATGGCTGTTTGGCCTCGTACCTAGCAAGCTGATTCGAGCTACACTTTGTACCCCACGAGGTGTTTCTGCACCGATTGATCCAGCGAGTCTCGACGATATTGCTCGCTTGTTGCCTTGGGGTGTATCCGTGTGGGCCTGTGCCTATTGACCGAATTGCATCAATTGATGCGCACCGTATCTCGCTCTTACACGAAGTACAAAGGTGACGCCTTTTAATGCCGTGCAGGCTATAGCTTGATGTGTGGTTTGTGCAGATGCCCACCAATTGGGAGGTATTCCACCTACCTTGAGTCATCCGCGGAGTGATATATGATATCAACCTGTCTGTCCAAAAATATGGCCTCATCAATGCAGCTTCAGGGTAGCTAGCACATCACAGTGAAAGCTCAATGTATCGCCACTTTGGACGACAATTATCGTATTCGAAGCGTCCTACAAAGGGGTGGCTGTAACAAGTAAAGTATATAGAGGAGCTGAATTGCCGCGAGACCCTTGGATGTCATAGTAGTGTTTGGCTTTGCTAGTACAGCGCCAAAAAGAAGCTTTTAGCTGTCTAGACCCTAGGAAGCAATCAATGGGCTGTCAACACGCCTATACCCCTATACCCTATTACCGGCGGAAATAATAGCAGCATATCATGGCCCAGAGCCCAGAATCCAATCTCTACCAACTACTGGAAATACATACTGCCCATCTATGGGTACCAGACCCTCTATTGTTCACCCAGCCCGTGGCTAGATGGCGCATCCATGTTGCTATACAATTCGGTAAAGCTTGCTCACTACCAGCACTAAGCCATCAGGGGTGACCGCTAACGTATGTAATTGATGACGTTGAGGTCGCCCCTGGTGCAGGCGCATTACACTTCCACTCAACACCAGCCACTACCCGAGTATAATTAGATTTCGCCTTGATTCAACATCACCCCCTTAATGGCCACCTCAATGTCGCTGTAGTCACGAGCCGCGGCTCATGACTTTGTCCTGATTCCTGTCTTTTGCAGCAATTCTCGGGATTTCTTGCGCCGGTAAGACGGGACCGCAGACCCCGCACAGCACCATGCCCGGCCTCGCGCGCAAAGTCTTGATCTTTGCCGCTGTCGACGGCCTCATCATCCAGCCATTGTCTTCCAAAGGGCAAAAACCCTTCCAGCCTGCGAGAATCAAGTACGGAGACGCATCTATATCGTCTGTGGCGCGCGATCAGGTCCCGGACTCGGCAAAGTCCGACTCATGGTTTGAAGCGCTCGGCGTTATTGGTGAGCTCAGGGAAAGGCCTTGTTACTGTAATATCATGTTAAATAGTTCCTAGGATTGATCACGGTATCGCGGTTGACGTATTTGGTGACGATTACGCGCCGAGAACAAGTCGCTCAGGCGTTTGGATTGCCCATCTATGTCGTCACTCAAGTAGCCGTGACCCCATGCTCGTCGCAGGCTGATGCGGAAGAGTCTGCGCGGAAGACGGCAAGCCTTCTGCGAACAGAGGTGCCCAGTAACGTGAATGATGACGATGAGAGCAGTAGTGATGAAGAGAGCGAAATCCCAATTGCAACGCCAGACGAAGAGGCGGACGATGAAATTCTCGACAAAAAAGATGTGCCGGCAGATCCCAGGAGCAGCGTGAGCAGTGTTGCCCAAGACGTCATCCGGAGACGAGGCAGCTACGGGAGATTTGCACAGCGTTGGTTTAGCCGGAGTGGATGGACTACTGACCAGAGAAGGACTATGGGAATGAGCAACTCGCCGACTTCTACACCACCCCTTGGGCAATCAGCACCACCAACTCCCGTGGTTAATCTTGCTCCCCTGCAAGAGACGGATGAGAATCACTTGATTCCAGCGTCGGCACTCCTACCAAAGTTGCTTCGAACTATCCAAGTCTGGTTCGGATCATCGCGTAGCTTTTACTTCTCATACGACCTAGATATAACGCGCAGCCCAAGCGATAAAGCGGCTATTGCCAACCCCAGCGATTCTCTCTATGCGCAAGTCAAAAACACATTCTTTTGGAATCGGCATATTGTCCAGCCCTTTATAGAAGCTGGTCAGGATGCCTTGGCCCTGCCCTTGATGCAGGGCTTTGTCGGCCAGAGGACGTTTGTGGCAGATTCTCAGCCTCCGCAAGTAGATGACCCAGGAACGGAATCTATGGAACTTGCTGATCTCTCGCCAACACCGTCTGCGCCATCATCGCCGCCTTCGGGGACAGCAAGACATTCTTTAGAGCTGCGCCCTACTGAGAAGAGCTATCTCATTACTCTTATATCGCGACGGTCAACTAAGAGGGCTGGCCTTCGATATCTCAGACGTGGCATAGATGAAGATGGATATACAGCAAATTTTGTCGAAACCGAGCAGATTCTGTCGTCCCTTACATGGGACAATTCTTCCCCATTGTACTCGTTTACTCAGATTAGAGGCAGCATCCCGCTATTCTTCACCCAGACTGCATACGCACTGAAGCCAGTGCCAGTCTTACAGCATTCTGAGGAGACAAACTACAACGCCGCCAAGCAGCATTTTGAAAGGTTATCAAAATCTTACGGGACGCTACAGATCGTTAATCTAGTAGAAAAACATGGAATTGAAGAGCCAATTGGAACGCAATACCAAAAGACGGTTGGCCGCATCAATGATGGGCTCGACGAGAATGCAAAGATACCCTTTGAGTGGTTTGACTTTCATCACGTTTGCCGTGGTATGAAATTTGAGAATGTGAGCCATCTGCTCTCGCGCTTGAAGGACCAGTTGGAGGTTCTTGGAAGCACGGTGCGGAGCAATGGCGAGCTGGTCCGCAAACAAAAAGGAGTTCTTCGAACGAATTGTATGGACTGTCTAGATCGAACAAATGTCTGCCAGAGCTCTTTTGCAAAACACATGCTAGAAATACAGCTCAAAGAAGAAGGCATAGACATGAGCGCTCAACTAGACCAAGAGACAGCCTGGTTCAATACCCTCTGGGCAGATAACGGCGATGCCGTTTCGAAACAATACGCCTCTACATCCGCTATGAAAGGTGACTACACGAGGACAAGAAAGAGGGATTACAGGGGGGCACTCAATGATCTTGGAATATCTCTAACACGTCTTTATTCTGGGTAAGATTTTCTCCTCTTCCAGGTCCTTCTCAGACCTCTTCTCCCGGCCATAGTTCAAAGCAAATACTGATGATATTTCCCTTTCTTTAGCATGGTCAATGACTATTTTAGCCAGGCTGCCATAGATTTCCTACTCGGCAATGTTACAGCTAAAGTGTTTGAAGAATTCGAAATCGACATGATGACAAAGGATCCAGCCGTTTCCGTGGAAAGGATGCGCGAGCGCGCCGTGGAAACGTGCCAGAAGCGAGTAGTGGCGGATGTCAGTGAAGAATTCCACGGCGGCTGGGTGCTGATAACCCCCAATACCGCCAACGCGCTCAAGTCGTGGCCAATGGAAGAAGTTGTCCTTCTTCTGACCGATGCCGCGATATATCTCTGCCGCTTTGACTGGGACCTGGACAAGGTGTCTTCTTTTGAAAGAGTTGCCCTTGCGAGCATTACGAATATCAAAGAGGGTGTGTACATCACATCCACAATCTCGCAGGCTCACATGAACGAGACGAGGAACGTGGGTTTCGTGGTATCATATCAGCCGGGCACAAGCGATGTCCGGAGGAGAAATACCCGTACAATGTCCACCAGAGACGCACCAAAGCTGACAGCTACCGGAGAGATCCCAGCGGCACCGACCGGCTTTGCGGGGCTTTTCTCCGGAGCCAACGGCCCAAAGGAGCCTGCAATCCGAAAACTTGCATTCAAGGCGCCATACACAGATTCTTCATTGCCGGTAAGCGAAGCTGGGCCACGGCAGACAGAATTGCAGAAAATCGACACCATATGCTCAGAGATTGAACGCCTGGCGGCCGAGCGACAACTGGTCAAAGAGGGAGAGGAGCGGAAGAAGCTGGTGGAAAAGGGCGATATTATATCGCTAGACGCTGCGAAGCGCAGCACTGGGCTGTTAGAGCAGCTGGGCCATTCTCTGAAGAAGCTGGTGTGGGCGTAGGCGAACATTCCTAGAGAAGCCTGTATGGGTTTCATACGTACATAGCAGCATCTCCAAAGTAGCTTTATCGATTAGAATTTTTCAAATCGTCCCTTGGGTAGTGTTTATGCAGCCGCAGATGTGCTCTTCCTCTGATACAGATGCATCTGGTAGCGCATATTCTCCAATTGGATCGGGTAAGAGAGCTCTTCCGGAAGCCGGAACCATATTGAATCATGAGACTCCAGATTCTCCCACTCGTAATCCTTAGATGCAGACCGGACGTCCGTAAGAGTGTGGTCCAAGAGCCATTGCATGGGATACCGCTTCTTCTCCTTGCCCACGGCGGCTTCTGAGTAGCTGCCCGGACTGTCCACAACGAGAAGCAGGCTTCTATCCGGCAGTACCTCACCCAACAGTTTTAAGAACTTTGTCGTCTTACCGATGCCCCCATTGGTGTAAAGCTCATTAAGCGTAAACATCAGGGTCACGGTAAGGGGTTCTGAGCCGAGCAGCTCCTTCAGGGCCTCTTTATCCATGACCAGAACATCATTTTGGAAGAAGGTGGTGGAGAGCTGCCCGTCCTCGAGAAGAGGTGTGTTTGCAGCTTTGGCAGCCGCGGAAGCATACTTGGATAGAGTCGCCGGCGAGATGGCTTGTTTTTGGAGGAGGTTGACGACTTGAGCCCAGGGGCCGGCGTCGAGGAGGGTGAGAATGCCTGATGAGGCGGTTTGCTGAATGTGGGATGCAAAGGCGATTTGTTCGGCCGCGCAGCCGCCTATGCAGAGAAATTTTTTGACTACCTTGTTATGAGATGATGCCTCATCGGAGCCTTCAGGAGTTGGAGAAGAGTCCGGGAGAATAGCAATGTCGTCAACGTGCGGAGCGATAGCATCAAAGATGGATGAATAGCACAGCGCCCTGGTGGGACTCCATCTTGCGGCGTATGCTTGGAGATTCTCCTCGGTACCGAAAGCGGCGTCAAAGTCTCTGTTGAAGAGTAGTTGTTTAATGGATTGAAGGGTAGCTGTAAAGGAGTCTGATGAGAGAACGGGATTGAAGGCGTCCGAGAAGAGGGTAAGAATTCGTTGCTGGTGTTTGAGAGCTTCAGGGTCGACAGGAGGGAGAGGCGTGGTGGATGCTGACGATGATGTTGCCGCTGGCGGCTTTTTAGAGGCTGTTTTCTTGGGTTGTTGTTTTTTTACCATTTTTGATGAGATTTATTGGTGCCTTTTTGTGATGGTATTTACTTGATATATTTTGAGGCTTACGATGGAGTTTTCCATGAGCAGTGAAAAATTGAGCGGCATTCTTGAAAGTGGGTATATACGTAGCGCTGTTAAGCTTCACTTGAACTGTCTGCGCCTGAAACTTTTTGCTTTACGTTCTAATGAATTATGCATATTAAAAGACTTTACAGCAGTTGTACGGTGCAAACCTTGAATTTCTGCTATGAGGCATAGCTGGAAATTTCTTTTCTCGTTGCAGAATACTCAACTCAATGCTTCTCTCTCATGCTGGCGTCGTGTTTGCTTATTGCGCTGTGATTGGCCCGCCAGCGATAATAGCCTAAAGAGCTTTTTTCTCTCTTCTTTAAACTTTCAGCCCACGATCCGGCCGGCGCCGTCTCTCGCGCGCAGCAACTCTCGGGGCACCTTTCCCGGCCATCCAGGTGATTGATTCTCGACCCGCTTGATTGGTGGGATTTGCTATACTATTTGCTTAGGAAACTTCCGGGGTCTGCTTATGAAATCCTAGGATGAGCAGCGGGTGACTCAAGCCCGGGGCGTGCATTGAGGTGAATGGCAGCCTGCCAGCCTACCCTGAAGAAACTGCGGCTTGCCCGCGAGTTTCCACTCTGTATGCAGTATATTGGTGGTGTATCACATTTGATGCTTGTTTCCATTGGCAAACGTGCCAGTCTTATGAAACGATAAGAAATCAATACCTCAGTAGAAGTAAGAGCTACGTCACAGGCCGGGCCGAAACGGAGTATCCGAATGCAGGAAGCCGTAGTAGACAAAGGCCAGCCAGGCTGTTTTTTAGAGTCTCCGCTTATTATTTACAGAGCAATGGGGTGGATAGCATTGCGTCAAGTAGTAGCAGATCGATCTGCTGCCGGCAGACTGGAGGTGGGAGGCAACGTGAGAGATCGCCAGTGTCAAGGCGAAAGAGAGAGAGAGAAGGGGAGAAGACCCGATTTTTAGAATCTGAACGAAGGATGGATCAATGAGAAGTGAAGCATTAGCAGGTACATTCATATAGAAGAGGCACATGGAGAGACGCAGAGAGAGGCCTCGGCCTCGCGCATTCCCTTTATCGGAGGGTTTGATTGAAGTTAGTAATGATGCGGATTGAGCCGCCCTGCAATTCGTAATCGGCCTCAAATGCAAAATAAACACGCATGCGCGCGAGAAGCTTGCATCTGATGTCTGCACACACCATACAGCAGGGGCGTAACTCGGCTCTAACAACAGGGCTGCGGGCTCAAAGTAGCGGAAACTGGCCCCGCTGGAACTTGCGCTCCGAATACCATTTGCCGCAGCCTGGCCGCGAACCCCCGGGGCTCCAGTAGCCGCTTCAGAGTGGCTGATGGAGGGGCCACGGGTGGACGGGCGAAGCTTTAGAGGGGCCGATAGAGGCGACACAGGGGGAACTTGGATGAAGGTTGGGGGGCTTCGCAGCGGTCATTGAGATCCTAGAGGCTCCAGAGCCAGCGGTAAAGTGGGCGGCCGGTGGGTTTGTTGGCTAATGATCCCCTAATACGTGACATAACGTTAACCCCTCAACAGAAAAAAAAAAAGGTTCCTGCGTTCAGCAACACCAGGTGCTTTATATTGCTCCCTCCCCCTCCATCTGGTCCCCATTTCTCTTCTCTATTCATCTCGCTATCTTGATACCCCCTTATTTCTTCCTATAGCGCACGCAATTCGCAATCATGGGCTACACAGAGGTTGACCAGAAGGCCATCAACACCATCCGCCTGCTCGCGGTATGTTTTCTCTCCGTTTTTCTACCCCGCCATTGCCCCTCCATGGCAACAGCTCCAGCTACGAGACTTTGAGAGCAACACGCAACACAGACCATGAAGAGCGGGCAATGAGCAGACCGCGACAGCAACAAGAAAAAAAAATACTAAAAATGAGAGCAATTGACTAACGAGAATCGTCACTCCAGGTTGATGCGACCTTCAAGAGCAACTCGGGACATCCCGGTGCTCCCATGTAAGTTTGTCCAAGACGCCCAGCGATGCGCATTCCCGCCGCACCCGCCATCCCCGCCCGAGCTCGCTGCTAACGCTGGATTCTGCACAGGGGCATGGCTCCCATTGCTCACGTTCTCTGGGACAAGTTCATGAAGTTCAACCCCAAGAACCCCAACTGGCTGAACCGCGACCGATTCGTCCTCTCGTAAGTGCATTCGTCCAACACCTTGGAGAGAAAATCCCCCACCAAAAAACCCCGCGCAAAATCATGAGACTGACCACGCGTTTCTGCCCAATCCAGCAACGGTCACGGCTGCATGCTCCAGTATGCGCTCCTCCACCTGTTCGGCTACGCCCTGACCATCGATGACATCAAGGCTTTCCGAGTAAGTTTCTAGCCTGCGCTAAAGGATTGGAAGAAGACGAGGAGACGAATTCCGTTATCCCTGGGCACAAGAAGGGTGCTGAAATTAACGTAGCGGCGCTAACTCAATCCCGTTTCTAGACTGTTGACAGCATCACCCCTGGCCACCCCGAGGCTCACGATACCCCCGGTATCGAGGTCACCACTGGCCCTCTGGGTCAGGGTATCTGCAATGCCGTCGGTCTGGCCATGGCCCAGGCTCACACCGCTGCCGTCTTCAACAAGCCCGGCTTCACCCTCTCTGACAACTACACCTACTGCTTCCTCGGCGATGGCTGCTTGATGGAGGGTGTTTCTGGTGAGGCCTGCTCCCTGGCTGGTCACCTCCAGCTCGGCAACCTCATTGCCATCTACGACGACAACCACATTTCCATTGATGGTAACACCAACGTTGCCTTCACTGAGGATGTTGCCAAGCGCTACGAGGCTTACGGCTGGCACGTCGTCGTCGTCGAGAACGGCGACCACGATCTCCAGGCCATGGAGGACGCTATCAAGCAGTGCCAGGCTGTCAAGGACAAGCCCTCAATCATCAAGCTGCGAACCACCATTGGTTTCGGCTCCCTCCAGGAGGGCACCCACGGTGTTCACGGCTCTCCCCTCAAGGCCGATGACATCAAGCAGCTCAAGACCAAGTTCGGCTTCAACCCCGAGGAGAGCTTTGTCGTCCCCAAGGAGGTCCACGAGCTGTATGCCAGACACTCTACCGAGGGCGCCGCCCACGAGGAGGAGTGGAACAAGCTGTTCGCCAAGTACACTGAGCAGTTCCCCTCAGAGGCCGCTGACCTTCAGCGCCGCCTGAAGGGTGAGCTCCCCGAGGGCTGGGAGAAGCACCTGCCCGTCTACACCCCCGCCGATGCCGCCATTGCCAGCCGAAAGCTGTCCGAGACTGTTCTCAGCAAGGTCGAGGCTATCCTGCCCGAGCTTGTCGGTGGATCTGCTGATCTGACTGGCTCCAACCTTACCCGCTGGAAGGAGGCTGTTGACTTCCAGCCCAAGGCTACCGGCCTCGGTGACTACTCCGGACGATACATCCGCTACGGTGTCCGTGAGCACGGTATGGGCGCCATCATGAACGGTCTGGCCGCCTACGGAACCATCATCCCCTACGGTGGTACTTTCCTCAACTTCGTCTCCTACGCTGCCGGTGCCGTCCGTCTGTCTGCCCTGTCTCGCGTCCGCGCCATCTGGGTCGCCACCCACGACTCCATTGGTCTGGGTGAGGACGGTCCTACTCACCAGCCTATCGAGACTCTGGCTCACTTCCGTGCTCTCCCCAACTGCATGGTTTGGCGCCCTGCTGACGGCAACGAGACCAGCGCTGCCTACTACATTGCCCTGACCTCCAAGCACACCCCCAGCATCATTGCCCTCTCCCGACAGAACCTTCCCCAGCTCGAGGGCTCCGTCATCGAGAAGTCCATCAAGGGTGGTTACGTCCTGCAGGAGGTCGAGGGTGCCCAGGTCACTCTGGTCTCCACCGGTTCCGAGGTTGGCATCGCCGTTGATGCCGCCAAGCTCCTCCTGGAGAAGCACAACGTCAAGGCCCGAATTGTCTCCATGCCTTGCTTCGAGGTCTTTGACACTCAGTCCAAGGAGTACAGACTCTCTGTCCTGCCCGACGGTATCCCCTCTCTGTCCATTGAGGTCATGAGCACCATGGGCTGGGAGAGATATACCCACGAGCAGTTTGGTCTCAACCGATTCGGTGCCTCTGGTGCCTACAAGGATGTCTACAAGGTGCGTTTCAATAATTATTATCCACGAAAGAGGAGAAAAAAAAAGGAGACAATTTGCTAACCCATCGCTATAGAAGTTCGAGTTCACCCCCGAGGGCATCGCCAAGCGCGCTCTCCTCACCATCGACTTCTGGAAGGATGTCCCCAACGTCCGATCCCCCATCAACCGTGCTTTCCAGCAGCTCATTTAAATTAAACATCTGAGAAGAAAGACCGATTATAAGAAGTTTGATCTTTCAGAATATAAATGGTACACAAAACAGGAACAAAAAAAAATCTGAAAAGAAATGATGCTTGTTAAAAGGAAGCACATGATTTCACGTAGTGACGACTCTGGGCATGGGAGCATAGGAAATGTTGAGGTTTCATATTTTTTTAATACAGTAAAAAAACAATAGATGAAATATAAAAAAAGGGAAAATCGAGATTAAGTAAATACACAAACTTTGGATCGTGAGAGCTAAAAGGAAAAAAGAAGACTTCGTCCACCAAATTGCAAACCCTTTCTTTTAAACGCCATTAGAGCCAGCATGCTAGCTTCTTTTGTATGCCCCCAACTGGTTCTGTGCGACGATACAAAAGATAAAAAAAAAAGAACAAAAGGAAAACAGGATACCAGTTCTTCTCATTAGCTTGTGTATGCTCATCTTTATGCGCCTCGCTCCAAAATGCTGCTTTCCTGTATTATATCGTCTGTTCGTTCCGTTCATCTTTCTCCGCGAGTTTTGTGCTGTCTAAGCTGCGACGCCGCCTGGTTCGGTTGTCGAGCTTGAAGTAGTTACTTGGAATGGACGCGGCATTCTATGGCCGCGGTGTGTCCACTCTATAATGCTTTTCGGTCATTCCCAAGTAATGACCGTTGCTTATTTTTTGGGGGGGTTTAATTTATGTCATAAATGTCACTCGGGGTTGCTGCTGCTGCTCCTCCCGTCGGTGTCCTGCTCCAACCCCTGTGCCGTCCACTCCCTCTGAAACTCTCGGCCGATGCGCTCCAGCCTCGCAGCAGCGCGCCTGGCCTCTCTCGCATCGTCTGATGTGGCAGCGACAACGACACTGATCAAGGCGGGCGCCACAGTGTCGTCGATGGGGGGCCTTGCGGTGTCAGGGGTGCGAGTGCTGCTGCTGTCATCGTCGCCGATGTGGTCGTGCTCGTGCTCATCCTTGTATTTGTACTTTGAGAACGAGTCCGACTCGGAAGAGTGATCGCCGCCGCCGCCGGATTCTCTGGGGTCGAGGTAGGACTGTAAGACGACGGCGCCAGAGTCTGGGTATTCGACCATGATGCGCTGCGGACGGCCGAGGTTGGCGCGCTGGGCGGTGGTCTGAGAGGTTATGGCGCTGGAGGTGAGTTTGGTGAGGGACTCGAGGTGGCTTTGCGAGGAGGACGACGTGATGAGCGGGGTGAGAGAGAGGTCGGTGAGGTGGAGGGAGAGGGTGGGATGTTGCGAGGGGAGGTTCGACATGGTGAGAGAGGATGGCGAGCTCTTTTGTTCTCTTGGTGTGGCTTTTGCCTCTTTGTCTCTCTCTCTCTCTCGGTTCCTCCTCTCTCTTATCTGTTATGCGCGCAGATATCAAACAGAGAGATTTATAGATGTGATTTTGTTTTGTAGTTTTTTTTTTCTTCTAAACGCCAGAAATCCAACTTCGGGGATGGGCAAACAGCGCGGCCTGACTTGGAGGCGCTGGCGAGTTTTGTCCTGAGCGCCTTATCTGTTTCTGGCTCCCCCCGTATCGTATGGAGTGGGCGCTGATGACGTCGGTGTAGCGGGTGTTTTTGTCTATCGTGGTGTCATGACTTATAGCTCAGCGCGCGCTCTGGTCTTTTCCAATCTAGCAACGAAAAGGAAATAAGAAAATAAGGCCACAAAACAAAATTGAGAAAGAAAGAAGAAAAAAGTAAAAAAGGAACACGAGAGAGAGAGAGAAGGAGAAAAAAAAAAAGAAAAAAGCAACGAGTCAACTGCGCTGAGGTATATTAAGAGGGGGGGGTTCCATTCTCTCACTGCCTTCTTAGCATCTCATTCCCAGGTATCCTCCTCCATTGATAAAGAAGGGGGAGGCTGTCGCAGCAGGCGGGCCCTATCTTAGGTAAAGCGGCACTGCGGCAGGCTAAGAGCAGCCACAGGCGCTCGCTGCCTCTTAGTTTCGGCGGGCTTTTGGGGCCAACCTACAGCCTCCAGGTCGTTTTGCTGCTTTCCAGCCCCCCTCTCCCCTCTTTCTGGCCCCCGTAGCGGGGACACCCCGCGCTTTGGTGCTGTTTTTAGTGCATGGTAGGATTGGGGGATGTTTCTTTTGTGCTTGTTGCTATACCGGTCTGTACATGTTCCCTTGCTGGTACTTTGCGTTTGTTGCGCGCTGGTGGGGAAATGAGAGAGAGAGAGAGAAGACGCGGGAGGAGATGTGGAGGAGACAAAAGGTCACACCATCCGCGGAACATCTGGCGGGAGAACCCCAAAGGGAGAGTCGAGAGAGGTACACAGCACGCCAGACCAGACCGCAAGTCACCAGCGCTGTAATACCTACCTAGGCATCGTCTTCAGGGGCGAATTGATCACCCCCTGGTGCTGCGCAACACGTGCGTTCACATGGGAATGGGAAATTGGCTGCAATCAATGGCATCTCGGCAGATTGAAAAGACTGAGGGCGCGCATGCTACGAGTGCCTATCTGCTAATGTATGTACCTTGCTGGCCTGTACGTCGTCTGCAGGCTGCTAAATGGATCGTCGTCGTCGACGTTTACCGCCTAACACTGCGCTAAAGCGCAAGCAGGTGCTGTCCAGAACACCCGCCCAGCATAGACTTTCGGTGCCTGGTCGTGCGTCACCGGGTGGCCGATCTGGCGGCGCCTCATACCTTAATTCATCGCTCGCCAAACCCAAAGCGCAATTGCAAGTACAGAGTCGTACTCTTTCTGTTGGAAAATGTGGTTGCAGCAGCGCATGCAATAAATGAACGTCACCTTGGCCGCCGTCATACCCCTTCCCAACAAAGAAGGTGGTTCTTTTGCGAGAGAGGGGGCAAAGGGTTCATGGCAGAGCCGATATGCACGCGAGCAGCACCATCTGACGACAATCGCGAGACAGACGGGAATAGCGAGAGCTAGGGATATACTGTAGGTATAGCAGTTGGGAACAATGGAACAGTACATATCCCCAATCCACAATTTATGGGGATTTCGTCTATTACTGCCTGTTTTCTGCTGCAGCTACATACTACCCCAGTACGAGTACGAGATGTTATCATGGCCATATTGTACCATCTATTCAGTCTGTATAAGTAAAATAAGCGCCCTTGTCGCCGCTGCACATTATCACGACTTATCCACTCTGCACCACTGCGTTGGCCAATTCGCCAATGGCGGATGATAGCGAAGAGCAAGGGTCCTTCTGGCTAACAGCCGTTTGGCCTGCACAATGAACGACTGCTGCTGCTGCTGCCAGGGTCATGGAGACCAAGCAGTTAATAGCTAGTGGTCCCAGTACACTAAGAGGATTGAAGCGGGGGAAGCGCTCATGGGTAAGGAAGCTGGAGCTCTTTTTGCGGGCTGCGAATAGCTGCGTGCGAATATAATAACGGGCGGCAGAAACGGCGGAGCAAGGATGTCGCTGCTGCTGTCACTTTCTTGTTTAACAGGTGCTACAGTCAGTACAACGTACGGATCACTCCGTCTTACGCATGCCTGCCAATGGCTCGTGACCGCTTACTTGGATCTGCTTATACCCGAGAACTGATAGGAGCTCTGTCAATGATCCGATGCTTCGGTTCAAACGATCGGGGAAACGCTCGACAGCTCTCTCGCAGTTTTCGATCCGTTTCGCCTCGCTTCGGCCATCTTCCTGCGTGTTAGCCGATAGCAATTACCATTAGTGCCCATTGCATCAGCAGCTTCAGGCTTGCGAAGAAACTACAGAAGCTTAGCTTCTCAACAAGAACCGCTAGGCATGACTCGTGAAGGTCAGAAGCAGTTCATGATAAGCTCGTTCTAGAATGTATACGAGCAGAGGTTGCTGAACATGCTCAGAACTACGGCGCAGTGCTATGGGCCAATCAGCCCGAGGAGAGGCCTTTCGGAGACAGAGTCGGACTACATACCGGCAATTGGATCTCTGTTTGATCTCTGGAGCTGTCGCCGTTTGCTGGTTAATTGAGCAGGCCGTATTCTATTTGGCAATGATTATCTGGAGTGCTTATACGGAGTGCCGAGGATGGCATATCATAATCAAATCAACAGCTGCTGCTGAACTGTAACAATTGGCAGCTTTAAGCTACTCCAATTCAGGAAAGAGACCCAGTATTTCAAAAATGCTCTCCAATCACAGCCAAGCGCATCCTCTACCAGCACTCAGAGCTCCCTTATCTTATCGCGTACCCTCTCGCACGTGACCCACAAACTCCGCTTCGGAAAAATTCCCACGGAGGAGGACCCTCCCACCGCACGAGAAATTTCCTATTAGCGGCTGGGTCGAAATTTCGAAACCTCTCTTTTTTTCCCTTTTTCCCACGTCAACGAAAATTCGACAAGTCACCGATCAAGTCGACAATTCATTCGCAATGGCTAAGGAAGCGCCTGCAAAGACCGGTCTGGCCGTTGGCCTGAACAAGGGCCACGTACGTCAACTCGCGATCTCACCTCGTGGAGGATCTCTGCCCTCTACCTTTCTGGCAGACGATGGACGCTGAACTGACGTTTTTTTGGTTTGTTACCCAAATATAGAAGACTACCGCTCGTGTCGTCAAGCCCCGTGTTTCCCGCACCAAGGGACACCTGAGCAAGCGCACCGCCTTTGTTCGTGAGGTCGTCAAGGAGGTTGCTGGGTGAGTTTATATGCCATATTCCTGTCTTGCCAATTTGATATTGGATTTTTTTTTTTTTTTTTTTTTTTTTTTTTTAAAGAAGAAGAATTAGTGCTAACATATCACCCTTCACACAGCCTCGCTCCCTATGAGCGTCGTGTTATCGAACTTCTCCGCAACAGCAAGGACAAGCGTGCCCGTAAGCTGGCCAAGAAGAGGCTCGGTACCTTTGGCCGTGCCAAGAGAAAGGTCGATGAGCTCCAGCGCGTCATCGCCGAGTCCCGTCGTGCTCACTAAACGATTTCTATAAAAATCGAGGCAATGGGAGGGATAATTCGGTAATGGCAAATAAAAAAGAATTGAAATAAAAAGGAACAATTTTTTTTCTTAAATCAAGCACGGGTTTTTTCGCATGGATTCGGCGCGGGTCATGATTTTCGATTGATTCAATTTGGGCTTTAATGCGACGGCGCAGCAACGGTATATAGCTGCGGGTTTTCATTCCGTCAGAATTTTACATTCTCCAAGATATGCCGTCTTTTTGACCCAACTGAGATACCTTTTTTTCCCCTTCTTCTGATAACCAATCGCCCACCCAGTCCCTGGTTGTACAAAATGTTTGAATTTTGTCTAAATCTGTACTATCTTATGTTGAATATTCAACAGGTTTGCGCCTCTTCGATATTGGTAAAACAAGACGGAGAAAACGCCTTTAGCATGTACATGATGCCAATCCATCCCAAATCCTCGTAGGATACAAATGAGAACCCAAAAATTTGAAGCCGCTCGCTCACTTACTCGCTCTCGTAGTCTATTTCTTGCCAAGTTTCAGCCATTTAGGCATCTTCTTTCCAGAACCATCTCCACCTTCCTTCGCCGGAGCTTTCTGAACCTGCGGCACCGATGGCCCAGCTTTATCATCCTCAACGGTAGGTATCTCGGGCACCTTGATGGTCTGTCCCTGCTGGGCGAAGTTGGCCTTGAGGAAGGGCTGTTTCCGGGCCTCCTTCGGCACGTCATCATTCCACACCAAGCTTACAAGGACTCTGCCTGAGAGCTTATACGCCCGGATGAGGTTGTGCTTAGGGGTGTCTTCATCCTTGATTACAGTTTTGCTTCCGGGGATAACAAGGTGGAAGGATTGGCCGTTATTGGCCATGACATGCCGCACGGCCTGGTACAAGAATGCGCCAGTATCTGACGGGCCAACTTCCCAATCGCTGCTGGTATTATCTGGGAACCGCACCTTGATGAGCACAGACTTGACCGCATTGATTTTGGCCTGCTCAGCCGCCTCCTTTTCCTCGATTTCTCTATCAGACAACAGTCTCTTGTTCCTGGAGCTTTCTAGTAGGCGGGCCTGATGTAGTTGAGCCTGTGCGACAGTGGGCGTGAAATCAGTCTCGTCGACTGGGGCAAGGGCGGCGGCAGGTGTTGAGTTTGTAGGAGCGAGGAAGACATTGACAGGTTCGAAGCGTGACTGAGGATCTGATTTCTTCGTTTCAAATTGTATTGAAGATGTCGAGTCTTGTGTAGCTTCAGGAGCTGGCTCTTGCTGCGCTTCAGCCGTGTTGTTGATGGACTCGGCCGGAACTTCAGCCATGGGTACATCTCCATCCGTAAGTAGATCTTTAGGCTTGTCCTCAGGGACGATTGGAGCCGCATTTTCCTTCTCTTCCTGTTTCTGCTTCTCTTCCTCTTTGAAAAAGGTTCCTATCTGCTCCATCGCCTCATATAGTGTTTGATCAGTCTTTCTAAACGATAGCCGTATTAGGACGTTGCCGGAGTTGTGTCCCAGTTGCGACAACGACTTCTGGAAGTCGGCAAACGACCCAAGCTCCCGACCCATGATGTTTAAAACTGGAGTCTCATAATATAGCTGGCCAGCACCAGAGTTCTCGCTGTTGGCCGTCTGGGCCACGCCCCTGGCCGTAATATTAACGTTCTTCCCCGCGCTCGCTTCGCCGCTTTCAAATTGCCGTAGCACCTGCCATATTGACAAGTCTGAGGGAAACTTCTTAATCAGCCGGCCGCCAGGAATTTCTCTAGCTTCTGGCTGGGGGATCTGCA
Organism: Trichoderma hamatum GD12; assembly: GCA_000331835.2. Classification (NCBI taxonomy): domain Eukaryota; kingdom Fungi; phylum Ascomycota; class Sordariomycetes; order Hypocreales; family Hypocreaceae; genus Trichoderma; species Trichoderma hamatum. The sequence goes on from KQ479114.1 coordinate 505,610, forward strand.
GGGCGATTTGTACAGCTGACGGAGACTTGGACTTTTGCACAAGCTCGAGCTTGGCGCCGGCAATGAGACCAGAGGTACGGAATGGTATGGAGAGATCGACTTGTTTCTGCTTGTGTCTACATAGATGTGCGTTAGCTAGACGTGCGCAACATAGAGCGAACAGCTCGGCAGAGTTGAGGTGTGTTATGCGCACTTTATCAAGTACTTGTCACCGTCCAGGCCAAGCTTCTTACAAGCTTCAGCCAGAACATCCGACAAGTAGGTGCCCGGGCTGACTTTGATGGTCGTGCGCCTCAGATCCGTGGCGATGACCACGACGTGCGACGACATGATGTCGGATAGTCTGAGAAGCTACAATGAAGCTACAATAGCCTCTGGGATCTGTGGTTGCAGTTTACTGAACTGTCAGGTATGAGAACGGGTGATTTTGGAGCTCTGCAAGAAGTAGTAGGACAAGATGGTGGGGTTGTGACCGTCTTCAGCAGCCAATATAGAGAGAGGATATAAGCCCTGCGAGTGGCTGTAAATAAAGAGCAACGAATCAAATAGAAGCAGAAAAGTAAGCAAAGGAAAAGCAGCGTCTCTTAATCTCTCAACAATCTCCTTTCCTCAGCCGCAGTAATTTGTTTGCAAAAGCTCAAGCGACACAAGGCAAACTGTCTAAAGTTCGATTAGATATCCAGCACTGGACCCACCCGCTTTCTCGAACAATCCGCAGGCAGCCTCGCCCAAGGCGGTCGCACATACGTAAGAGAGCAGCACCAGCCACAGCGGCAGAAGCTCGGGTGCAGCCAAGCCCAGCAGGTTGCGCCACACAGCGGCCACGCCAGACCATGTTTGCCTGCGCTTTTGCGTGCCAGCCAAGCGTGGGGAGAGGGCAGCTGGGCAGCTTAGAGAGACCGGCCAGAGAGAGCTTCCTCATCACCGGCCAAACTACACTGCAGCACTCTGCGATTCCACGACTGCATTGATTCGAGCGACGGGTCCTCTAGGGAGAGCACGGCTTATACCTTCACTTGCACTGCTGCTGTGAATATCGAAACTCGTACTATAGAACAACAGCCGGCGTCATGGTGCGTACCGTACAGTGCAGTGCAGCGCAGTGCAGCGCTGCATTGTCATTGTCATTATCATAGCCATGGGATTGGAAGCTAACGTTGTGCCGTTCTCGCCATATAGTCTTCTCCCTTTTCGATCAGTTAGTTCCCATCCGATCCATCCTACATCCAATCTATACTGACTCTCCTTCTTTTCCCCCAGACGGCGGTGCCTGCGTCGCCATGGTCGGCAAGGACTGCGTCGCCATCGCCTGCGACCTCCGCCTCGGCCTCCAGGCCCTGACCATCTCCAACAACTTCCCCAAGATCTTCCAGTACGGCGACGTCTTCCTGGGCCTGACCGGCCTGGCCACCGACGTCAGCACCGTCAGCGACCTCTTCCGCTACAAGGTCAACATGTACCGCCTGCGAGAGGAGCGCGCCATCGCCCCGCGCACCTTTGCCAACCTCGTCTCCTCCTCCCTCTACGAGCGCCGCTTCGGCCCTTACTTCGTCTCGCCCGTCGTCGCCGGCTTGGACCCTAAGACGGGCAAGCCCTTCATCTGCGGTTTCGACAGCATCGGCTGCATCGACTTTGCAAAGGACTTTATCGTGTCGGGCACAGCGTCCGAGCAGCTGTTTGGCATGTGCGAGGGTCTGTGGGAGCCTGATTTGGTACGTTTCTTGCCTTTTGCCCCTCCTTTCAAAAGGCATCTAATTCATCTGCTAACACCTACAACTCACAGGAACCCGATGCGTTGTTCGAGACCATTTCACAAGCCCTCCTGACCGCCGTCGACCGTGACGCTCTATCCGGCTGGGGAGCCCACGTATACATCATCGAGAAGGACAAGGTCACCAAGAGGTTACTAAAGGGTAGACAGGACTAAGCTTGCTTTTTTCATATAAATACATATTACTAGAAGAAGAAAAAAAAAACGGGATATCACAAATAATTCGGGGCTTGCAAGTGACCGAAGCTGTGTATGCTGCATGAATAGCAGGAGAGAGCTGACTCGAACACATCAATCGAGATTACGAATGCATGCAAAAGACAATGAAATAAATAATAAAAGACTCCCAAAAATATCACCTTTTGAGAATCATCTTGTAGTCTATTTTGCGCCACAGTTATGCTCTATATCATGCTATCCTTACTTCACCTTAAGACTTATCACCTTAAGACTTATTATAGAGCCAAAACAGGTCGTAGGATATAATACAGCCAAGCCTTTATACTGAACGCCGAGTCACAGCTTGTTTACCCATCCAATGCGAGTCAACTAGTGAGTAAAGTCTCTCTTCCTTCTATATACCTGTATGCATTGTATATGTGTATATAATGTATATATACCCTCTATTTTTTTTCTTCTGCTCCCATTTACTCCTCCTTCTTGGCCTTGATGGCCTTGGGAGCCGGCTTCTGCTGCATGAAAAATTGCCTCTCAATGACCTTGAGGATTTCATCAAGAATACTAGATGAGTCTTGTTAGTTTTCTGATTTATAAAGTAAGATGAAAAGATAGAGATGGAATCGAGAATAAAACTTACACTACAGGCGCGCTGATAATAGTGACAGCCTGCCATTCCAGCATATTCAGCGGCAAGATAGCAAACAGATTCTGCAGAATTGGCGTGTAGAGGAGAGCAAAGTGGAGAGCCATGGACAGAGCAATGGCGTATACGAGCATCATGTTGTTCCACAGCGGCAGAGTGAGGAGTGACTCGCTAGATGACAGAGCGTTCATGGCGTTGAACATCTCAATCACGACGAGAATCGACAGAGACACGGTAGAGGCGGACTTGGACATGTCATTGGAAAACATCTCGCATCCGATCTCGGGGAACTCGGCTGAGCAACGGTGGAAGCTAGAAAGCTGTCGGAAGGTAATCTGGGGACCCTCAGGGTTGTACATGAACCACCAAGCGTAACCAGCGACAGTTGCAAGACCGACATAGGTACCAATGATCAGGTAGCGCATAAACAGCCAGCCACCAATGAGAGGCTCATCTCTTCTACGAGGCTGGCGCTTCATGATGCCGTGGTCAGGTGGGTTAAAGGACAGGGCGGTGGCGGGGAGACCATCGGTGACGAGGTTGACCCAGAGCAGTTGAACGGGAATCAAGGCCTCGGGCATTCCGAGGGCTGCCGTCAAAAAGATGGAAACAACCTCACCAATGTTGGAGGAGATCAGGTAGCGGATAAACTGTTGAGTGTTGTTGTAGATGGAACGGCCCTCTTCGATGGCTACCTCGATAGTCGCAAAGTTGCTGTCAGCCAGAACCATGTCCGCGGCAAGCTTGGAGACGTCAGTTCCAGAACCCATAGCCACACCGATATCAGCCTTCTTCAGAGCAGGGGCATCGTTGACACCGTCACCAGTCATGGCAACGACCTCGCCAAGGGACTGGAGAAGGTCAACCAACTTGGACTTGTGGCCGGGCTCAACACGAGAGAACAGAGAGGCCCTCTTAGCCGCCTCCAACTGCTCGCTGGGGCTGAGGTTATCGAATTCGCGTCCGGTGTAGCTCTTGCCTTGGAGATCTTCATGCTGGCCAAAGACGCCAATCTGTCTGCAGATGCTCTCAGCGGTGTTGCGGTTATCACCGGTGATGACAATGACACGGATACCAGCATCTTTGCACTTCTTAATAGAGGCGGGGACTTCAGGACGAGGAGGATCCAACATGCCAACCAATCCAAGGAAGGTCATGTCTTGTTCCAACTGGGCATACTGTTCAGTGGACTTGGCAGATTTGACGAGCGGGTTCTTGGAAACATCCTCAATGCTTGCAAGAGCAATGACACGAAGGCCTCGGTTACCATATTCCACAACTTCCTTGAGCAGAGTGCTCTGAAGCTTTTCGGTAAGGGGAACTCTGTTGCCGTTGGCACCAACAATGGTGCTTGTGCAGCGCTCAATGACGGATTCGGGGGCTCCCTTGACAAGCAGTTTCTTGGCATTGCCGTTCTGGACGAGGACTGACATGCTCTTTCGGTCGCGGGAGAACTCGTAAGTCGCAAGTCGTGGCAGCCTCTGTGCGTGTGCAGCGCTGGCAAAGTGTCCGCAGTCTTCAAGAGCAGTTCCAGCAGGGGCACAAGGGCCAACCTTTTCGACAAGGACTCGGAGAGCGCCTTCGGTGGGCTCGCCAACGCTGGAGAAAGTAGCTGTGCGTGAATCATAGGCGATTTGAGCATCGTTACAAAGAGCAGCGACCTCGGCCATTTGAAGAACAGTAGAAGAGGTAGTAGCAAGTTTCTCGACTACCTGGCCGTTCAAGGTAATGTTGCCCTTGGGGGCAAAAGTAGTACCCTCAACAGTAAGTTCAGTTAGATCGGTTCCGGCTTCGTTAAGATAGACCATCTTGTTGACGCTCATCTGGTTGGTAGTGAGTGTGCCAGTCTTGTCAGAGCAGATGACACTGCAGCTTCCCAGAGTCTCGACGGAGGGCAGGCTTCGCACAACGGCATTCTTAGCCGCCATTTTACGAGTACCAAGAGCAAGACAGGTGGTAATGACAACCGCAAGACCCTCGGGGATCGCAGCGACACCCAAGGAGACGGCAATCTTGAGGTAATAAATGGCTCCCTTGGTCCAAGAACCGTGGCTAGGGTCGTTGAAGTTTGGAATATTGATCAACCAGACGAGGATGCAAATGACGGTAATGACCTTGGCCAGATTATCGCCGAAATCGTTGAGCTTCTGCTTCAGGGGAGTAGGTTCAGAGATTTGAGCAGTGATGCTTTCGTGGATATCTCCAATCGCGGTGTTGGAACCCGTCAAGACGACAATGGCCTTGGCGCGTCCAGTGACGACTGTGGTACCAGAGAAGAGCATGTTGACCTGATCCTGCAAGACAGCCTTATCGTCTTTTACGACCGCGGTAGAATCCTTGCCAACACTCTCACTCTCTCCAGTCAAGATAGCCTGGTCCACAGAAAAGCTGTTGCTCTCAATGGAAACAATACGGCAGTCGGCGGGGATTCGGTCTCCAACAGCAACCGAGACGATGTCGCCAGGAACAAGCTCATCGGCCTTGACTCGGGATACATGGCCACCGTTTCGGACGACATTGGCTTCGTTGGCGGAGTATTCTTGCAGAGCGGCAATGGCCTTCTCGGCGCTGCTTTCTTGGGAGACACCGACGACGGCATTGAGGATCAGAATGGTGAGAATCTACGCGTAAAAGAACGTGTGGTTAGAGATCAGGCCAAACCAGTTATGCCGGCGAGAACACAGGTTGCGGAAGCACTTACAACGGCGGGATCGACAAATGCACTCCAGCCGCCCTCCTCTTCGAACAGAGCGAGAACAAAGGAAACGGCGGCAGAGCCAAGGAGGATGATGACGAGTTGATCTTTGAATTGTTCTAGAATGAGCTCCCAGATGGGAGTGGGAGGCTCTTCGGGAATCGCTACGCTAGAGTTAGCATCACAGGCATCAAGCCAAGGTTGTATCTGATATGGTGGGGCGAGCAAGTGGACGAAAGAGACTGGGCAAGAGTTGTAGAGGATTTGGGATTCGGGGACTGCGCACCATTGCGGCCGTGTTTGTTTCGAAGCTCGGAGACTTGGTTGTCAGTCAAGCCAGTCTGCTCCTTGACGCTGAAGTTGGCGAGCACCGCGTCGATGGGAAGAGCATAGGCGTTATCCATGGTGGCGGGTTGCGCCGAGAGCGGCGGGGGGGCGCAACGAGATCTGGATCCGGATTGAGGCCCTCGCTATAAAAATAGAGAGGCTCTACTGTAGACTCTAGACACGAGACTTTGGCGGACTGAAGTTGCCAAACACAGAATCCAAGAGTGAAGGACAAAAGAGAGAAAGGGACAGCAGGGCACTAGTAATAGTTTACGGGACAAGGCAGCGGGCTGCCAACATGGATGGTAGATTTGTCAAGGCTTTCCCCCAAGGGAAAAAGGCTCCACGTGGTGGGCGGCAAAAAGACCCAGGCTTACCCGTATCGTAACTCGTTAAAAAAAAGTTCGGGGGGGCCCGCCGCTGAGTCTCGCAGCGTCGCCAGGAAAACTTCAACGTGTTCTGTTCGACTTCTCAAGCCAAGGGGTGGAGGGCCTTTGCATCACTGCCTCGCGCGAATGGCTTGGGCTTGTCCGCCTGCGGTTAGCTTCAGGGCCGTCTTGGCAGCGCCTTGCTGGGCGATTCGGGCGAAGCATGCCAGGGCCGCACTAGGCTCGATGCATTTTCGGACTGTACTATGCACTGTGCACGCGGCGGCCGACGGGCCATCGGCAGTGTGCTTTGGCGGGCGACTTGTGCTGAGACATGGCGGCGACACAGTGCGATCTCGGATCTCACCGGAGTGGCGGGCTTTTTGCCTCTTGTCTCTCAGCAAAGATGAAATGAAAAAAAGGCCCTGCATACGGTTGATGAGAGTGCCTAGCAGCAATTTCGCTTCACGCAGAATGCTTGTCCAGAGCCTCGTATAAAACCCTCACTCCCAGACTATGGATATATGTGTATGGCATTGTCTATGTATGTATCACTGCTACTTCTTGTACCGTCCCTTTTTTTTTACCTTTTTTTTTTTTTTTTTGCGCGCCCTGCATGGCCAATAAGCGGTGGAAGCCTGACATGCAGGAATGGGGATGACCAAGACACGCCTTTCAGGCCGGCTATTTGTAAGATTCTGCATGTCTTGTCTTAGGCCTTGTGCTCCGTATATCTCCACGTTACTCTGTTCCAGCTGAAGCGACCCAACTCCACAGTTTTGCTCCATATTGGTCCGCATAATTTGGTTCCGGTTCAATGTGGCAAACAACTTAACGTCCCGTAAGAAGTCGGCGGCCGGACGGCATCGGTTCGGCGGTGGCTGTCAGTCATGGAACTGCATCTCAATGTGGTCATCTAGATCTACAACTTGGCAAGGCTGAGTCAATCATTACGCCCTGCTCTATAGGCGCATTGTCGCTATATTAGAAACAGGTCCTAGGAGAAAATGTTTGCGTTCAGAAGCTTTATTAAATACCTATACTACCAATAGACAACATATACTCGTCAACAATTTCTACTTTTCCCTTTTGTGATATCAACATGGGAATGAAGATGCGAATGTTTAATTATAAGCATATATTAATGTTTTTAGTGCCATATACGACTATTTACATCCATGTCTTTTTAGTGCCTTCGTTATGCTGCTGCGTTCCTTCCTTATCAAAATGGGAAAGAGACAATGCCCTGCTAACTAGCACCATCGTTCCTACAAATCTCGTCACTATGATTTCTGTGTTATTATGCGATATGACAGTCTCTGCCTCTATTCTCCTCGCTACAGTGCCAACGACTTTTCTGCCCATATTATCCTATTCCCAAATTGTACACTTTGCTATGTTTGGATCGTGAATCTCCAGCTCCTTTTGATCTTTGGCGTATTGGAGCCAGCTTTACATGCCATATTTCAGCCTCTCTTTGCCCCAATTCAATTTTGACTACCGTTTGCCAAAATGGCTACAGCCGAGTCTCCTTCTTGTCCCAGTGGCTCCAACTCAAGCTCGAGCTCTCGACGCTCGAGCTGGGCTGCTTTACTGCAAAAATATGAAGACGCAATGGAATATCGCGATGACGACGCCATGTCTGATGTTGATCACGCTGACGTTACCACAAAAATGTCCCAGCTTGGTATTGAGGAAGCCAGTGTTCCCGCGTCTGGAGAGAGAGTCAACGACCCTGAGCTTCAGACTATCGTTGAAACCATGTCTTTGGATACTGCCATCCAGGTGCCTCAGATTACTATTGATAACAGCAATATCCAAGTAACAGACTCGGAGAGCCATGAAAAACTCAAACCGCATGGCCCATTCCATAAATGGATGCAAACAATACATCGCCGAGCTCGGCATCGATCCACGCTATCGGACGGAAGCATTAATTCTCTGCGACCGAGACTTGAGCCAGAAATTCACAGTCGCACGCCTACTTGGAGGAGATCACATCATCGACAGTCGTCCTCTGGTTCTTCGTTTGCCTTTGTTTCGGCGGTTCGGAGTGCTAGTGCCAGTCTCGCCAGTGTCAGCGCTGTGGCACGATCACGAAGGACTATCGCACGCTCGCAAGGCCTCTCTGTGACGGAACGTAGCAGCAGAGCTTCCATGACAGGACCTCGTGCGTCGGAAGACAGTAGCTTCTTGGAGAGCCACTCTTTAGCCGACCTAGCCGCCATAGAGAGATCGTTACAACGACGAAAAGTACTAGAAGAGCTTATCAGTACAGAAGAAGGATACATTGGCGATATACGATTTCTCATGAATGTAACTCAAGGGAAGCTTAGAATACTGTGTCAGTCTATCTGCTTACGCATTCTATAGGTATATGTCACGATTTTAGCGGCTTTGCCTTCTATTTGCGTTGGACTTCGATCATCCATTAACCAGAACTTGACCGAGATTGTTAAATTACACGAGCAACTACTTGGCGAGCTACACAGAGCAGTTCCACATTCCGAATACACACAAATAAACGTATCTCCTACGCTGACTCCATTTGCAAATCCCAACTGTCTTCATGCCCATAGCCACAAACGTTGGTCCAGTCTCGGCGCTGTACCCGAGCAAAACATGAAAGCGAGGTGGCTCTTGAAGGCCCCGGGTATGCTGGCCGATCCGCAAGTGGCAGCAGAGGTCTCCAAAATCTTTGCAAAGAAGGTATTTGTTCACCACAAATTCTTTATTTCACTATATCTAACTCTTTCTCCTTGCCCTCTCCCCCCTAGATAAACATGCTCTTTATATATGAAGAGTATGGGGCGACATATGAAATGATGATCAAAGACATCGGTGCAGCACAGCAAGCCATGCCAAATTGGGAGACGTATCAGAAAGGCCTCGAGGCCTTGGCGATGGCGCTGGGGTCCTCCAAGGGGAGCGTAGAAGGGGTGAAAAAGGCTCTGACGATCAATGATCTCCTTGTCAAGGTGATTTCCTTTTTAGATAGCCCCATCCTTGGTGAAGAACGCTAACACTCGCTATAGCCTATACAAAGAATCTGCAAATATCCTCTACTGTTCTCTGAACTCCTCAAGTGTACCCCAATATCAGACTGTCCAAACTCACACATGGAGATTGACAACACTCTGACACGGCTTCGCGAAGCAACTACGGAGATCAACCGGGCATCGAGCGATGAGGGTATCAAATCTACTCTCGAAAAAACATGGATCCTTCAAGATCGGTTAGCATTCCCAGACAGGGTAAGATGCCACTCATGTTATATATTCATGCTTTAAAGGGGCTGACATTCGACCTAGAAACTTGACGCCGTGTCAAAAAAACAGATACGGTCATTCGGTCATATTCGCCTATGTGGAACGCTTCATGTCTGTTGGCAAACCAATGATGGAGTGGACGGGCAGTACTTTATCTGTCTGCTTTACCGCCATGTTCTCTGTCTTGCTTCTGCTGGCAAGGTCGATCCGGTATACACCATTATGGCCTGTATCAACACTGATGGTATCAGAATTGAGGAGGTGGACAATGGGAGAGGTAAGACCGGCTAGCCTTCACCCACTACTGAAATAACAAAGAATATGGATACAACAGAATAAGGCAAAAGCAATGGCGGTACTAATGGTTGACAGGAATACAATGCCACACTGCACCGTTTTCATGGAAGTTGGTATTCGAGTGCGATCATCAGTTATGTGAAGTAATCATGACAGCTTGCACGCCTAAAGAAGAAATGGAGTGGAAATCAAGATTAGCTCGTCCAGAGAGAGAGGACCAAGAGTTGAGGTCACCGGATATATTTAGTTCATTGCATATAAATGTAAAAAGTTTGGGAACCGTTTTTGGGAAGCCAGGTACGTAATGAAACTACGAAATTTGCCGCATTCTGACTGAGATTCAAGGAACGCTCGCCCGACGAATATCGATACAGAGAGCCACTACGGTTGGAGGAGCCAAGTCGCCACTATGCCAAGTCATCTTGAAAAATACAAATGTGCTGCGGGATCATAGCAGCAACGCATCTTCTGCCTTGACTGTCAATCGTTCTCATTCTTTGCTGACAACTACTACCCGGATACCAGTACTTGCACCGCCAAGAGGCGAGAGAGCTCGGCTAGAGGCACTCCTATCAGATGTATGGAGTAGAGAAGTGCTCCCGTTTCCTAGAATGACGGTGAAGTCTCGAGGCGAAAACTTGGTCCGAAGCTCAGCATCTACGGTTATCAGAAAGCTCAGCGTGGCCAGCTTTGCAAGTTCCTTTACAAAGAGGTCCGCTTCTTCAACGCAGAAGAACCAACCTAGCGAGAATATCGCCACAGAAAGTATCAAGCGTCGGGACATTAGAAGTCCAAAGGAGCCGCCTTTGTACGATGACGTCGGCCTAGGGGAAGAGGCAGGTAGAAAAGTGAAAAGGCAGCGGACTACTAAGGAGCAAGTTGCAACAATAACACCAGCACGTAGCATGAAAAAGGCTACAGGAAGCGTCCGGCGGCGCGAAGTTCGAGGAAATAAGATCCCAAAGGGGGATACTGCCAGCAATATGCACAATATCCCCAGTCGTATGGCATCCACCAATATTTCCCTGCCCGTAAAGTCAACCAATTCGAGGGTTACGACACCTCTTCCTGGTGACATGGAGAATACAAGAAAATCGTCTACGGAAAAGATTCGAAACTTGGGCTTATGGTCCAAAATTGGTGGAGGGAGGAATGACGCGCCAAGCAGCTTCAAGAGGCTGCTCACAATTGGCAGGGATTAATGTGGCCAAGGGGAGATGGATGGGGAGTTTAGGGGGATGCAGAGGCATATTGGATGTTTGTGCTGCTTGGAAATTGAGCCATGAGTAGATGGCTGACTGTCTATGAAGTTGTGTTTGTAAATACAAACCAGCATGGTTTGGGTCTTTGGTATGGATTAGCATATCTCTATAGGAACCCCAGGAAGCTAAGAACATCAATTATCAAGTTTAAAATTAATAAATGAGCCGCAAAGAAAGCAGAATGTGGCGCGTGGAAGCCATGGCCATTGATTGCTATGCCAAGATGGCGGCCATTGCCTTGAAGATGATGCTGGGCGTAGTCATGACTGGAATGTGAAGCAATGGCATGAGCAACGCCAAGCGCAGCCGGTGGATCCAATTGCAAGAGAGAAGACGATGGAAGAAGCATTTGATCAAGGCTGTGAAGAGGCAGCTCTCCGAGAGCACAGAGGCTCGACTGCCATGGAATTGTTCCTGGATCGCCAGCCAAGCACGATCCACTCCAGGCTCAACCTTACGTATGGCCTGTCTCGTCAGTACCGGATACAGACATGATGAGGTCATCTTGTACCCATTGCTCGGCGTTTTGTGGAGGTGCAGCGCTGGCAGTGTGAATAGAGTGCAGGCAGGATGGGGAAGCTGTGGCCTGGTACCAGCTGCCGGTGTACTCGGTCCGCACGCCACGATGACGTAGCTGGCGATAGAGCTCCCCTCTTCAGGGCGCATCTATTAAAACTGCTGCTTTTCCCATTTCTTCACCTCTTTCTTTTCACATCTCATTGAACTCTAAAAAAAGATAACCAATTATTTTCGAATCTCTTTTTACCCTCACTTCACTTGTGACTTTTCTCTCGCCAGCCAGAGAAAGATATAAACACCACCAATAAGCATTTTCGGCTATACGTCACGCGACTCCTCCACCTCTCTAAATTAACCAAACACCCACCTTTGTCTCACCACCAAAGCTAGCCAAGATGACTCGCGGAGAATCTACCCAGTCCAAGGTTCACTACAAGGGAAAGCAGGAAGACTTCCTCGTCTTTGTGGATGATGTAGACACATACAAGAAGTGGCAGAGCGACAAGAGCATTCCTCCTGCGCACTTCATCTCAACGTTCAATGTTTTCCTGACGCATCGGTATGTACCCAGAAGCCCATAACTTTATGTCATTCTATCTCGCTTCGATGCAGCCTATACCGGTAGCAATGCATTGAGATTAGTGCACTGGTGCCGAGCGCTTGAAGAAGCGCTCCACCATCCCTTGCTGAAATTAATATGGCGGCGGCTAACAGCACATTTGCGTACAGACAAGGAGCTCAGGGAACCTATGACTCGGCATCAAAGATGGAGCTAGCGGCCGAGTTCGACACTGAGAACACTGACGAGGCGATTATGAAGATCCTTCAGCAGGGATCTATGCAAAACATGGAAGTAAGTCGCGTCATTCATTCAATCAAAATGCAATGTCCTCAATAGAGTGCTAATGCTTCTGGTGCTTGGATAGATGCCTGGTCGGCAAGGTGTTACGAATGAGTCCATGAGCTCAATGAGAGTAAAATAGATGCGCTGCTTGGAGAGGAGCGTCTCACTCAGCTTCCACCCCCTTGTGTTATTACAGCGGTACTGTGGCAGTGAGATGGTGGTCTGAGTGGCCTGGAGAGCAGCATGGAATATGGGTTATGGAAATGGGCTTTGATTGAGCGATAAGATGGCCTCGGGCACAAGGGCGCTCCCTCGCAAAGTATATGCAGTGCGCCGTGCCTGCATCACGTTGCTCTTCTTACATACAGTAGGAATCTCTATACTAGGGGAATAATCAAGCATTGCATTTGAAAGTTACTATGATTATGGGGCCGCATCCTGCAGCCAGCCGGGCGGGTCTAGATCCCACTTTGTGCACTCCCTTGGATCCACGGTTCGCAGCAGGGAGCCGTCAGCAGATGTTGTCACCAGTTACTACAAGAGCTCGTACGATTTTTGTAGCAGGACGCAGCTTAAACTCATGATGTCACTTGATAATTGTTTCGTGCTTTCTCCCATGTGCTAGATCGAGTTTCATACCCTTTCCTATCGGGCCACGCGCTATGTTATTTCCCCCAGAATCACCGTTTCACCTCCCTTCGGCTAAAAATCGTCATAATGAATAAAAAATAATCGAAAATCATGCAACTAAAAGCCAAAAATACAGTCGTACAAGTAATAGCAATAACAATAATAATACAAATTAGCACTCGTTACCAAATGCTAATCGATGCTGAAAACATTCAAGAACGAAATGGAAAGGGAAAAAAGGCGGGAAGGATGCTTGACTCCTGAGAGGCCCTCTTTGTAGAAAAATTCGATTTGTCTGACTTTGGCTGGATTTCTTTCTTTCTTCCCTGCTCTTCTCCGGGGGGGGATTTTTTTGCGGGGGGAAGCGGCTTTCGAGTACTTGTAAATACACACACAACTCCATGGTCCTGGATATGCTCCTTTCCCTCCGTGCCTCTCTCTCCTTTTGTAATCGTACGATTCTTGTTCTGGCGGGTGATTCCTTGACTGGTTACATGCGAATGCTCCACTGCTCTTTCTTTTCTCCTTCTCATTTCCATCCTTGAATAATTCCTTAGCGCTGAGTCTCAGACTTTGCTGCTTGAATTTGGTGTTCTCGGAGGTAGAGTCCATGGTTTTGCGCAAATAATCTAGAAAAAAGGATGTTAGTGCCTTCTGCATAAATGAGCAGTTGAATGGAGAGAAGAAAAAAAAAAACGTACCTCGCCTTCGCTGAAAGCCCAGAAATATGCACCCAGGCCAACCAGATAATACAGGCCCGGATTCGTAGACTGATACATGAGCAGGCAGGCGAGCGCGGAGAGAGGGAGAATAGCAAGACGGAATTCGATGGATCGGTGGATGCTGGTGCCGGCGAGCAGGGGGAGGGGCCACTCCAGGGCGATCATGGCAATGCCGAAGATCAGGTTGATGATCTGGAGGACGGGGAAGGGCTTGACCATGACGTCGAGAGACTTAGTGAGGAAGTCCCAAAAGATCTTGGGCCAGATGAAGCCCTCGATGGCAGCGCCAATTTGGTCTAGTTGAAAAGAAGTTGTGTTAGCAAACCATGTTTGTATATAAAAAGTAGGCAGGGTGTCGTGTAAGTGAAGGCACGTACAAGTGGCGGCTGTCAGCATAATGAGCCGAGCCCAGTGGTTCTTGATAAGCTTGCCCATTGTTGCGGTGTATAAAAATCGAAAATAATCGTCTTTAAAACTCGTAAAATGCTCCCTTTAATTCCCGATGAAATAAATTCCCAGAATCGTTTCCTTTCACGTTTCTTCGAAATTCTACCCTTTGTTGGACCCGTCCAAGAGATAGAAAGTATATGCAACCAGCGAAAAAGTCGGCTCAACCGAATAAATCCTTGCTCGTTAAAAATGACAAAGAGAAAAAAGTTATTAGGGCGTGTTTAAAAAAGTAATAAAAGTTGACAGGTACCGGACCCGCGTAACGAAGAAACGAATGATGAAAAGAAAAAAAGAAAAAAAAAGAACACCGAGCAGACTCGCAGCTGGTGACACAAAACGAAAAAGAATGGCCAGAGAAGGAACCAAGAAGAAAGAAAGAAACAAGAGCCCAAGAAGAAAGTCTGGGACAGCTCGAGTCTATATTGGAGGTGGGCCGAAACCAGAGGCCCGGTTGTGTTTCCTCCCGGGGGGGGAGGGGAGGGGAGGGAGGTCCTGATCGCCCGCCTGGGTTTGTTGGTGTTGGCGCCGAGCGTAGACAGACGTTTGAGGCCGTGTGTCAGGTCCCCGGGAGCTAGCGAGGTGAGAGGGAGGGGATGGGCGCTGGCGGAGATGCAGCTAGGCCGGGATTCGTTTCTGCTTCAGCTAGGTTCGTGTAATTGGTTCTTTTCGTTGCTTTTCCTTTTTGTCCAAGCTTTAGATTTGTAAAATGAAATCTAGTATGCTTTGGTCGAATGAGGCGGAGCGTGCAAGGTCCGGATAGATCGATATCCGCCGTCGACCAAGGGTGGAGCGAACCTGAAGCAGATCTCTAACGAGGAGCGTGTTTGAGATTGTACCGGCGGCACCCAAAAGGGGGCAAGACGAATAATCTCGGGTGCGTCCCAGCAAGAAAAAAAAAATGCCAGGGAATGCCACGTTCGGGAGGGTATCTTAAAAGTATGCTTGACAAGTTTCACGATGCTATGCTAATCGTCCGTGCTAGCATTAGCAGCTCCGTTATTGCTGCCTTTTTGTCGCGATGGTATCCGTATGTAATAGTAGTCAAGTCGTCGGCTATCGTGGTCTCGTACACACAGGCAAAAAAAAAAAAAAAGAAAAAGAAATAATGCAAAAGGCCCAACAACAGGTATGAATGCGGGGGGAATAGGGAGCCTTGCAACTGAATTAACGCTGAAGGGGGTATCAAGTACGGATTTCTGAAGCAGTGAGAGCAAGAGAACTGCAGAGGAGAGGGGGGGGGATAGGTTGGGGTTTTTGAGTATTTGCTACGATATATCGGCGGCACTACTGCTGCGAGCTGCACTGCGGACGGGCAATCTGTAAGTCGCAGTTGATCAGAGTCAGCCGGTGGGCCAAGGACCCGGCCGCTGAGAGAGGAGCTACTGCTGCGAGCTGGTCACACAAATGGCCCTCTGCCTCTGGCTGTCTCTCGCTCTTGGCCCTCTCGCCGGCTGGCGCTTGGTGTTGCGATTTCTTGGGTGCTGGGAATCACAAGGCGATTGGCCTGTCCTCGGCGGTTACAGAGAGGGCCTGGGCCAATGAGAGGAGAAGCCGCTTCTCCTGCGCGTCGGGGCTGCAGGGGTCAGGCCCCGGTCCACTGAAGCTCGGGGGGGGGGCCCCTGCTATACGAGTGCCAATGCCATTTGACTGGAGTACCTGGCAAATACGCAATATTGGGCGGCATGAACTTCATTTGCGGCGGTCGCTGCCAGGTATCACGTACTGCGCGCAGCTCCAGCAGCTACCGAAACCATCGACCTCGTCCGGTTGCTGCCATGCGATGCCACCCACGGACCTGCTTCATACATGCATAGCGCTATAAGCGAGAGCAAGAGGGTCTGGGACTGGAGCTTCTATTGCTCCGCATGTCTTGCGTCGTGCATGGCATGCGCAGAGACAGTGCTAGCAGCCGTCAAAGCAAGTTGATGCTAGTATCTTTGATCAAAACATATCGTCTCCGGTTCGATCTTCCCGGTGATTCAAAATCAGACAGCGCAAAGCGAAGAAACAAAAGAAGCATTGCTAGTGAGCCACTCTAACAGAGGCGCGACCATCGCAGTCTCACATCCCGCAATTGTGAAGCACGCCGTGTTTGGCCAGTTTCGTCCCCGGCACCAGCCCAAGCCTCTCTCCCTCAGCACCCCCCTGCCGGACCCGCCCAAGAAAAACTTGACCTTGCTCGTTCAATCTTTGACGGGATGCTGCAAAGGGGAAAAAGAATACTATGCTACATACAGTACTGTAGAGAACAAAATCACCCACTAGTGAAGATTATAGCTTGCAAGTGTTGGGGGCCCAGAAATAGAAGTGCGGGTCAGCAGCTTGTGCAGCTTTCCGCTCATTCATTGGTTTCCGATTTCTCTGGCTCGCGAGATCTCGTTGTTGGTCGGACGTCCCTTTTTTCATGCAATGCTGCTTGGCTTTTTGATCGGGCATGTATGATCGTTCCCGCTTTGCCACGTTGACGGGACAGGCGGATGCGACATTGTGTTTGCTCGCCCTTATATCGTCTTTTTGTTTCGCATGAATTGATACAAGATAAGCTTCTCCCTTCCAGAAACACCATCGTCTGTCACTCAAGTTTTCTTCTTAGCAGTTTTAATGCTCGAGCTTTGGAGCCAGCTACTCCACCACTACAGGCTCCCCTCAAGCTACCAAGGTCATCAGTCTGCTCCGTATCTTGGTAATTTGTCACAATCATCCGTCACCTCTTCTCATCACATCACTCTGCACTAGCATGGAGACAACGGCCGTTTCTTTGCAATGCGCGAGGAAGAGAGCGAGAGACAAGACTGGACAGTCCAAACCGTGGCCCTAGCGTATGGACTTGTCATCAGACCATGCCCGTAGAATTGCCCTCTTCAGCCTCAGGGCGGCTCTACACCTCTGCTGATTGGCTCCCCTCGCCTACCGCCCCAGCCAACCGGCGCCACTATCACAAGTTCTTGAGCGCATTGGTTGACCGCCAAATCGGTCTCTTGTAATCCAATTCTTCAGCGTGGGCTCGGAGGGCATGGACCATGGTGATGATTAACGAATTACGAAAACCAAGATTCCGTAGCCGGGCGATGATCAACAAGTGGCCTTGGACCATTGATGTGAATGGACACAGATAGTGAATGATATTGGCCCCATGCATACATATCACGGCAGCTATGCTCATACTGTAGTCGTCGGCCCAAACCAAGCACCCGCTCGTACTCGTAACAGCTGCAAACTACTACCTAAACCCATTCCCTGCTGATTGAACATGTCTAAAAATACACTCGGAAAATATCATCGATATACCGCAAAATCATGGTTTTCCCGGCCTCATCTGCCAATTTCCAGACGCTTGCGCTGCCTGTTCCCGCATTCGCATCTCCAACCGAAGAGTGGTTTCGTGGCCATTAACAAAGAATGATATCACTCTATTGCCATCTTCATCTTCGAGCAAGTCGCAAAGCTTCCTCCTCCCTTCCGTATTGAACACAAGCTGCGCCAAGCCCCCCAATCCACTGGAGATATCCGTCAAGATATTCACCCGTTCGTGCGAAAGCGCCTGCCCATGCACGCAATGCGATGCGAGAGCCCGAACCTCAGCCATTGCCTGAGCATAGCTTCGGCGGGGGACGCTGGCTGTACACTGACGTCGTAAAGCATCCAAGCGAGTGACTAGCTCCGCTGTAGACGAGACGGGGATTATAGGGACATGGGCCATGCCGTGCGTCACGATACTGAGCATTCTGTCAGGCACGGGCGCTTCCGCAGGTGCAATAATCCCTGCATATGCGAGCTCTCTCACCTCATCTGCAAGTGAACCAGCGAGTCCACTCGGCCGCTCCCATCTAGGAGAAGGATAATGGCGACATTTTGCCCACCATTGAGCATGGACAATCTTTCGATATTGGTCTTGGCTTCTGCGGCTTTCGCTTCTTCGGACGAAAAAAGGATGAGTTTAAAGGTGCGCGGCCGGTGCTGGTCTTGTGGTGCCAGCGCAAAGGCAACGTCATGGCCACGGAGATTTGTCTCTGAGAGTTGACCGACCTTTTAGCTGCCCTGCCCTTGAGGAGCGACATCTTAAGCTGATAGCCGTCAACGTACCTTTCCAACCTGGAGGGGCACTTCGCGACAGAGCTGGTACTATCTGTGCCCAATCCTTTCGCTTCCTGAGCGATGAACAGAACATGGCGGCTGGTAGTTCTTTCGACGGGTCTTCAACGCAGAAAGAGTCAGAACTCGGCCATATGCTATTCAAGTAGTAGCTGGTAAAGTATGAATTTCTGTCTATATAAGGCTTCTCTGTCTGTTGTATGTGCTGAAAAATATTTATCCACCTCCAAAGCAGCAGCGAAGCGACGGTAGGGAAGGAGCCTCTGCGCTCCTTTGCGCTCCTTCTCATAAAGCCTCTACCCAATTCCTATTCCCCAAGTTCCTCTCTTTCCCTTTATCCTTTCTCTTTTATCCTTTGCCCGCTGGTCCATTTTCGACGTGATATGTAAAATAATAAAACAAAAAAAAATATGATCGCTTTGCAGCATGGAGTGGAGTGATGAGCGGTCTGAGGATATCCAACCCTCTCTAACCAAGAAGCTTGCAGTCCATTGTGTGACTTTGGGACTCTCTTCCCTGTCGAACAGACCTTTATGATATGTATCAACATGTGATTTTCAGGAGCTTGAGATACTCAAAATTTGGGCATCATGCTCCATCCTTTTATTAGCCACGGAGGCCGCATCAACCAAGCAGTTAACCCTGATGTTGCCTAGTTGCTAGGTTGCAGTGATGGTAATAACGGTTGTTTCGTCTTCGGGTCCTTCAACGCTCTTAAAGCTTCTTCGAGCGATTCGAATCGTTGCCGCTGCCTCTCCTCAGCATTTGCTAGTTCCTCCTCTTTCTTCTGAAGTTCTTCAAATCTCCTGTGGAGCTCCTCTAGCCGCTCTTTATTGGCGTCAGGCTTTTGCGACGACTTCCAGTACTCGTATATAATCAATGCTCCCGCCACGCCGAGAATAAAAGTATCACCGGCAACGTCAGCGAACAAATCTACAGCCTTTGCTTCTGGCAATGGTCGGAATTTCCGCCGCCATATGTTTCCGAGCGTGAACTTGGGGTACTTGGTCGGCTCGGGTTCGTTATTCTGCTTCGCTTTATGTTTGGCCTCTTCTTCCTTTTTAAGCTGTTGCTCTGTCTTGACCGTGGGCGCTTCAGCCATTTCTCTGGCTCGTCGCTCGGCCTCGGGGTCTCTCAGGAGGGCAACAGACATCTTCATATTCAGCTGGTGGATTGCCTGGCCGTACTTGGCTGCGAGCGCGCGAAATCGAGGATGGTCATGGGCCTGCGCCTTTATGCGATTCTATACACGGTATATATAAGTATCAAAATGGACACAGCAGATCCTAGCGAGTTTGCCAATACGTACTGCGCCATACTTGGAGACATGCCGCACAAAGAGAGATGCGAGCTTGAACAGCGGGAGGGGCACCATGGTGACGGCTGGTGAAGTTCTGTCTGCGGGCGCCGGTGCCGTCTGCGGTGTCCCTGTCCAATTCGATGCGTCTGCACTCTTCCGTTCTTTGCCAATTGGTGTTACTATTTCATTATCAGATCGAGAGGTTCGAGCTTCGCATGGAGGCCTAAAGCCAGTCGGGCTTAACGGGCATCGTCGTTAGCTTGCTTCAAGTCCGCGCCGGAGCCCGCGATGTTCCGGTGCCCACCGGAGCTGGCTTTCGGGAGGGACAAGCCCAGCTGCTGCTGCGGCGAGCGCCATACCGTCTTGCTTGGTAAGACTACTGTAGAGGATTGATACTAATAGTAAACACCGCAAATTATTGATTACTACTGTACTAGTACTATTTGTATACTAGGTAGTAGCAGCAACAGTAATAGTCTACAGGCCAAGAATGCTGCAAGATTAGGTGCCACACCTCATCTTTGCACCATCTTAAAAGTCCAGTCTTGAGCCGCGATTCGCTGGCTTGTGACAACGCTGAAGCTCCAGGGCTGACTTGACACTACAGGCACAGCTTCAGAGGGAGGCAGCCACTAAACGTCCACTAAGCCCTCCCTCTCAGCGCCTCCAAACGGCAGCTATCTCGCCGCTGTGGGGCTCCAATGGCTATCAGTCGCCCGTACCTACGGCAATGGCGGTGTGGCCCACAATAAGGCAATGCTGTTGCCAAGAGCAACCAGCTCCCACAAAGTACACAAATCACAATATGGGGTCAATCAACGGCAGGGTTTGTTCTGTGGCTGCGACTGGTCACGCTGTGCTCACCTTCTCGCATCCGCCAGCCTTTAACCCGCTTTACGATCATCCAGCATTGCTTAATGCCTTTTCCATGACTGCGCTATAATTTGAATGTTTTGACATTGTTCACAACAAAGGCTCTTGCCACGCCCCCATTCTTTCGCATGCTGTGCGTATTTGAGGCGCCCTGTGAGTTTGGCCTTTTTTTTTTTCTTTCTCGAGACCTAGCCTGCCTGCGTTGGTCTGGCTTACGCCATAATAAGCAAGACAGCCTCAGCTGTGTTTTGTTTCTCGAGCCCGCATACCTACCACCCGGCGGAGCTTTGGCCATACACAAGGCTCTGCGGGAGATTGACCCTCCTGCAAAAAGCGAGTCCTCGCCTAATCGCGTCCGTGTTTTTCTAGGCTCTCTACGGCACGTCTTCAGGCCGCTGTTGAATCCCGTCGCCTGCCCGTTCCTCGTCGCCGCATAATCTCGACCAGTCTCTCGTTGCTTCAACCACTACTCCGTCGACATGGCGCACAGGCTAGTCCCCAGGGGCGGCGTCGACATGGAGGCCTTGTCCCCTAGAGATGTCAACGCCCAGCGAATGCCCAGGCCCGCGGAAGCCAAGGCCAAGCCAGTTGCCCAGCTCAAGTCAAAAGATAAAGAACATCCGCCTCCGCCCCCCGAAGAAGTGCTCGAGCCGAGCAGCGCCGATCGCCCAGATGGCGCGGTTTACCGTGTTGGGAAGATATTGGGAAAGGGAGGATTTGCTATATGCTACAGTGGCCAACTGCTTCCCACTAAGCAAAAGTATGCTCTCAAGATTGTCAAGAGCCAGATGCCTTCCAAGATGGAACAAAAGGTTAGTAATGACACCGAGGACCTTTTACCTTTAATTTTTCGAGTCCGCTCATATCGCCGCAGTTCCAAACCGAATTACAAATCCACTCGAAAATGCGCCACAAGAACATTGTCCAGTTCCTGAGAGCCTTCTCATACGTCAACTGCACTTTTCTAGTCCTCGAACTCTGCCCCAATGGCTCCCTTATGGACATGGTAAAGCGCCGAAAGGGCCTCACCGAACCCGAAGTCCGATTCTACTCTGTCCAGATCTCCGGCGCTATCAAATACATGCACAGCAAGGGCATTATTCACCGAGATCTGAAAATGGGCAACATCTTTCTAGATCACCAGATGAATGCCAAGATTGGCGACTTCGGCCTAGCTGCGTTGGTGGTGACTGGTAGGGACATGCAAACCATTCGACGGACGACTTTGTGCGGCACGCCAAACTACATCGCTCCTGAAATTCTTGAGAAGGGGAAGAAGGGCCATGACCACATGGTCGATATCTGGAGCTTGGGCATTATAATGTGAGTATCAGCTGAGTGCTACATTAACCGAAGCAAACCCTGGTATAATAGCATATGGCTAACGGAAGGGGGTTTAACAGGTTTGCCATGTTTACTTCGAAGCCGCCTTTCCAATCATCAACAACAGACGAGATCTACCGCCGAGCCAGGGAGCGAGATTACGAGTGGCCAAATGCCGAGGTGTCCCAGAAATATATTAGCCAGGAGGCTAAGGACCTGGTGGCCACGATGCTAGAGGATGCTGATCAGCGACCAGATCCCGATGAAATCGTTCAGCATCCGTTCTTCTCTGCAGGCTACATGCCGGCCTCTGGCGAGATCACCTCAAAGCTACGAGAAGTCCCCCCTGATGCGGACGAATACTATGCCTCGATTTTGAGCACCTCGATGCAGGTGCGATCCCACCGTCACCTAAAGGAACTATGTCGAGAATGCATCGTCGGGCCTTGGAGCGGAGAGAAAGCTTCGCATACGCAGATCTGGAAAGAGATGGCAGCTGAGGAAAAGGCGGGCCTGACCCCAATCATCCCTCTGGCGGAGAATATAGTCTATCGACCATTTGATGACTGGCTAAGGGAGCAGCATCAGATTCGTGCGAAATATGCAGCGTCTGTCTCTGCGCGCTCAGCCTCAACGGAGGGACAGGAAGATGCCACAGCTAGCTCGCAAAAGATATCTTCCACCGGCCTTCTGCGCCAGCCTCCCCAGAGCTTTGCGGCTCAGCAACGATCCCAGGGCCGACCTACTATTTCCACCTCTACGAGGCCTCGACCTGCCCCAGAAGCCACGCTGTCAACTACCATGTCGATCTCACAAAGCTCGAGAATTCGACCTCGTCCGGATCGTCAATATACACTCACCCGTGAGGCGACCTCCTCTTCATCTTCCTCGAGAGAGGCTCTCGAACCTACTACCACCACTACCCGAACTATGCGCGTCTCGGCAAGGACCCAGCCGCTAGCAACTCGATCTGTGCCTAATGCGCAAATTGCGGAGAGAGCAGCGACGATCTCATCCACAACTTTGCAGGTTCATAAGAGACGTGGTTCAGAATCTGTTCGTGTGGCCACTCTATTTAGCCCCTCTGAGACACCCAGAGTGATGCAAGAGACGAAGCCCGATGACATTCTCGACCGATTAAGCCGACTTCAAGCCGAGCTCGAGCGAGCTCTTAATTCCCGTACTATGGCTATCATCTCTTCGAAAACGGCGGCGCCGCCTCATCCTCATATTGTAGTCAAATGGGTTGACTACACAAACAAATTTGGCCTTGGTTATATCTTGAACGACGGTAGCGTAGGATGCATCCTACGCGACATCCCTACCACTGAAGGCAGTAAAACCGCCTTGCTGCCCCCTGCAGGCATTTTCATTCGTAACGCGGAAAAGCATATCCTCAAAAGGCAAGACGAGGCTTACCCAGATCGGCATCAACCAGTGCCAATGACTGAGCCTATCAAATTTTTCGAGAATAATGGCGAGGCTGGCCTTTCACAAGTCATGGTCTCTCCCGATCAATTTCGGGTGTCGGTGAACGAGGATGGCACGGCTGGGAAAATGAATCCCGGCAGAGACGTCTTCCAGCACCGAAAGCGAGAAAGGATCATCCTGTGGAAGAAATTTGCTAATTACATGATTGCATATGGCCGAGACGACGTGGCCGAAGAGGAAGAGGAGGACACCACCCTGTCCCCAGGGCAAAAGGGTACGCCTGCGGAGCTGGTGACTTTTTACCAGCGATTTGGAGATGTTGGCTGTTGGGTATTCGGCGACGGACACCTTCAGGTAAGGAGGGAACCTTGTGGAAACGCTTAGAGCCTTTCTAGTATACTGATACTTCTGTGTAGTTCAATTTCCCAGATCACACCAAAATTGTTCTAGATGCGACTGGAACCTGGTGCCACTTCTGGCATCTTCCTCAAGAAGCAGCGGAGCGACTTGCAGACACCGGCTCTATTGGTGCCACTGCTCTAGACGACCGTGCTACGCTGTCGTATCCCCTGCAAACTCTGCTCAACTTCCAGGCCAGACCATCGGCACGAACAACCACTACCGCAGCGAGGAGGCGACCAGAGATCGACCCAGAGATTCAGGGTATCCCTGCAGCCAATGACTTCCGTCGAAAGGTTGAATTCATCAAAGATGTTGTGAGGGAGTGGGTGGCCAACGATGGCCTCGGCAACAGCTCCATGGAGAGGGAATCTCGTTTGAGATGGACTGGATACCGAGAGACGGTCCACGCAACTGCTCCCCAGAAGCATGTTTGGGTAACCATCGGCGCTCGATGGGGAGACCAGCGCATCTCAACATTTGTCGACCCGACTAAACCTTGGGAACTGGGCGAAGAGGTAGAGAATTCAAAGAAATAAATCTACCACGAGCGGTGACCCGAGTGTCCAAAGCTGGGGACATGGGAGATTATGGGTTCTCTTTTCCCTACTCTCTCTCTCTCTAATATTTCATTTTCTGTTCATATTCATCAAAGGCCAGGGTGGTAAGCCGGGCGTTAAAACGGCGTCGACGGACTTGGGCTATTGATGATTCTAATTTTGGTCATGCTGGCCGGCGTTGGTGGAGTGCAAGAGGACAAAGCTCATGTCGTTTTGTTTTGTTTTTTGGGAAGAGCCGTGATAAACTCTCTTTTTTACTCTTTTTTTTTTTTTTTTTTGAAATGGATGCAATACCCTGTTGCACATATTAGTTTACATGTAGATACTAATCGTGTGATTGATGAATGATTGAATGATGGAAGTTTTTTTGGTTGGACCAAAAAAAAAAGAAAGGAAAACAAAGAAAGGAGGCGAAAAGGGGGGGGAGGAAGGGGAGAGAGAGGAAACGAGACATGTTGAATATTGCGCTGCTATTATATAGGTATTTTTGTTTTTCTTCTCAAGAAGAATCAATTAATTGCAATATATCATAATTAAACGTACACGCATACTTTATTATTAACACCCTGAAAGGGCTGGTTAAGATGCAGTGATAAAAAGACCAAAGATTGTGGGCATCATGACAATATCTTCACAGAGCTCCAATCAGGTGACATCAATAATAATAATAATAAAAGTTATGTACAACAAACTTTATCAACTAATCATCTCATTCAGTCAATCAGCGCTCAAATGATTGATCAATCGCCCGCCTATTACAAAAAGTTGACGCCCATTCCCCTCTCCCCCCTCCCAAAAAAAGAAATGCTCTCTTGCCCCCTCTTTACCTCCTCTCTGTGTCACATAATCTTCTCTAAATAGTAATTGCAATCATTAAAAGCCATCAAGCATCCCCTCCTCAGCCATGAAGAGCAAAGCCAAGAGTATGAAAGGATATCCCAGTTCAGCTTGGGCAAAGTGGTGGATACAGCGGCGAATAAGCCTTCTCCGAATCATATGCGCAAGTAAAATGTGTGTGTGTGTGTGCCATTTGTTAAATATGCGTTGACGTTACCCATATGTATTTCGTTATTCCAAAAAAAAAATTAGAGAAAAAAAAAGGCACGGTATTATTAATCCGCATCACCATTGTGCCCGTAAGTGCTCGGATCACGCGTCAGAAAAATACTCTTCGCTGTGGTGGCCAGGAGGAGGCATCGCCCAGCTGTTGGTACCACCGCTGACGACGTTCTCCCTCGATCCCCAGTACGCGCTCTTCGCACGCTTATCTCGCTCAAACTCGGCCCACCTCTTCATCGTAATCTTGCTGCTGTCGAATTCTCCCTTGCTCTCTCCGTGACCGCCGCCCTTCTTATCGCCATCCGTTTTACGAGTTTCGCCCCACGAGAAGTCATCAAACTTCCAGAAGGCATAGACAGGGAGAATAAAATTCCAAACGGGGAGAGAGAGGAGGTAGATAAGCATCCAGACGATGTAAGACCAAGAGTGTGCGGTGACGATGACGAGAACACCAGGGAGACCAAGAATGAGACCCAAAAGCACCAACGGAATAATCTGCGGAGGGTGATGAATGATAGATGTGACAACTAACAAAAACGCAACAAGTCAGCAAACCATGAATAGTTCAATTCATTTTCCACAAATTTTCAAATATTACTTACCGACGTAGAAGGTAAAGGCAATGGCTGCTGGAAGCACAAGAGTACCGATGAGTTCGACAGAAACAACAAATTGCATACTGAAACAAAAGGTGCCACAGAGATCGCGGACCAGAACCAGCTCCATGAGATTGTGGACGGTTGAGTTAATCCAGCGACGCCGCTGAGATAACAGAACCATGAATTCTTCTGGGACCGTAGTCTTGCAAACAGCTTGGGGAACAAAGACCTGCTTTCGCTTAGGGAAAGTCCGCAGCATGAGCGTAGTCAGATAACGATCCTCGCCGAGAAGGTACAGGTTCTTCTCGTGAAGAGTCTCGACCACGTTTTCTGAATAGTGCTCCACAATATCAGGATTGGCCAGAATTGGAACCCAATAGTTCTGCCCTCCTTTTGGCGCCTTGATACGATACATGCAGAAACATCCGGGCAGACAGGTGACACCACCAAAGACAGATTCGAAGGATTTGGCGAGATGGTGGGAGACGAAGTACTCGAACACTTGAATGGCTGACACCCAGCTAGCTCGTTTGTTGGCAATCTTGGTCTCGCCGCAAAGACCCATGATATCCGGATCCTTGACCATGGCAGAAACCATGTGAGTGAGACTGTCAGGGAAAACCTTTGTATCAGCGTCTACCATGAGAAGAATTTCATAGTAGTCAGGAGAGATGCCGGTGACTTTCCATAATCCATTGAACATCTCATATTCAAGCTCTGTCATTCGCTCATCGAACATGACCTTTTGGAGGAACGACATGAGAATGATCTGACTGTCACGCTTGCCTCGGTTACCGGGCTTAGATCCCTTTTCCTCTTGAGGAGTACCACACTTGACAATTGTAATCATGGGCACACGCTGTTGTTTGTCCACTGGAATTCGAGACGAAGACCCATAGTCGTAGAATCCGCAGTATACCTTGGCCATATTGTGTCGTTTAGATCCACTTGCTACAGCAACATAGGAATACGGTTTTACCAGTTCAGGAGCAATAGAGAAGTCTTTCATCATGCCTACACAGACATCCGGAGTTGATACAGTCTCGCCCGCGCCTGTGATGATACCATCACAGATAACAACGATAACCTTGTGGCTGTTGGGGTAATCCGTAGTGGCAATGGAATCCAAAGTAGTCCGAATACCCTCCTCTCCCTCAGAGTAGGCGGTAACCAGGAGCATGGTATGCGCAAGAGGAAATCCAAAAGGCATCCAGTCAGCAGGAGGCTGAGGAACAACGGCGTCATGGATAAAGCCAGCTGGGCCGGGGCCCTCAGAGATAGTGCCAGTGCCATATGGGTCTGAACGAAGGAAGCTTACGCGGCTGTCGTTGCCCTGCTTATACATGGGGGCGGGCGGGTACAGGGAACTGGAGCCACCTTGGCTAGCCATTGTGGTGGGAACTCGGCGAGATGAAGAGCTTCTATCCGGTCCAGAAACACCAGAGAATCGCGACGTGGTGGGTAGGAAAGAAGATGCTCGCTTGCTTCTATCCGAGGTGACAACTGTGCTGCCATCGCCGGGAAGTCGAACAGGAGCACGATAAATATCCTCAGACCAGTCTTCAATTTGGCGATTACGCTTTCTTCGGTCAGAGCTCTGAGATGTCTTGGCGGCAGCATAGTTGCGGCTGATGAACCATTGGAAAATAAGAGCCAGAGCAAATCTTGCTCCGACGACGGAGAGAATCAAAACCAGGGCGCAGTAGAGCACAACCTTGGAAGCGATACAGCCAACAGTCTCGGTGTCAACAGAGCCAACCTTGATAATGTCTTCGAAGCACTGCATGTTCCTCTTGTCAGACGAGGACTGGAACATGCGCGTTACATCACGACCACGGATGGCCTTGTTAACATCGGAAGACGTATCTCGGATTTCCTTGAAACGATCGGGGATCTGAACTTGGCTCTCGTTGAACCAGTTGAGAAGATTGAGGTCCAAGACGCTACCAGAATAAGCAACAAGGTTGCGAGAGCTATTCTTGATGTCATCCCACGTAAAATATACATCTGCCGTGCCGTGAAGATCGACGTAGAATGCATTTCGGGCATTGACCGAGGTATGGCACGCATAGCCAAGGTAGTACGGGATGGTCAAGTTGGGGGTAGAAGACCCATCTTGCTTGAACGTTGTGCATGGGAAATACCAAGCTAGATTGCCAGAATCGTCCGTAGGGACATCCGAGCCTTCAGCACGGGTGATGAGGCCCTTGCAATTGCCATTGACGTTTTGGAAGAGAAAGCTGCCATCGTCTCCAGAGTGCTTCTCGGGAAGGTCGAACAGGACATTAGCACCGAGACCATTCTGCTCCAACGGGATGCCCTCAGCGACAGGATGGTGAGAATTGGATAAGTCGTAGGCCACTCCGTGGAAGATCATGTATCCTCCAGAGACCTCATTTACACGCAGTCTCGTTGGAGGGTTACCACAAACGGCAGCAGTAAAGCCAAAAGTAACGAAGCCGACAATAGCCATGATTGCCAGGATGATGCTGATCAAGCCCATCTTCTCTCTCCATGCTCGGCGCTGAGCTCTCGTCGGTTTGCAGCACCCAAGGATAAAATCAGGGCACCAAAAAGTCACAATCGCGCAGTAGACGTTCCAGAAGCTGGGCGGTCGGACTTGATCCTCCACAGGCTTGGACTTGCGTTTCGAAGATCGCTTGCTGTTCTCTTTTGTGATTTTGCCCGACGACTTGCGCTGCGTAGTTTTGACATTGGCGCCGCTCTTCTCGTGGTCTCCACTGGCCGTTCGGCTTCGAGAAGGGCGAGGAGTCTCGTCGGTAACGCTCTCAGTATTGGCGGATCGCTCTGTCGATGCCGCCAGATTTTCCAGCAAAGGGTCATTTCCTGTGGAGGACGGCAAAACATTCATATTGGCGGCATGGCGGTGGTAGTGATAGTTCCTGTGCTCTTTGTCGATGCGGTTCCTCTCCGGTCTGATGAGGCTCCTCTTTCGCGTAAAGGCAGGATCAGGAGTCCTCCCGGACGAGGGCTCGGTGGGCGACAGAGGCATGCTCTCTGTATTCACATTAGAGTTCGAAATTGTCTCGGCATATGAGGAGACGGATTTCCCACGATGGTGTCCCGAGATCGATGACGTCTCGTATATGCCAGCTTCGATGTCCGTAGGTCGCGCGCGTCGCGATGCCGGCGGGTTTCGATAGCTGGCACGGCGATTATAGTTGGGGCTGCTGGCCCCAGGCCTCTCAGGTAGAGACATGGCTCTTATACTAAGAATGTCAGTAACCAAAAGCTTTTGTTGCTGCGGCAGGGTGGTCTATGAGTGCAACATTCCAAAGGGACAGCCAAGTAACGGCCCGCCCTTGCGCCGCAGACGATGATGATTCGGTGGGCGAATGCCAGGGAATAACAAGGGAACAGGCAGAGGAGAGGGTAGTTGCGCAATGCGCCGCTGTCTGGCTTCGCTCTACAGGTCGCAATAATTGACAGGGCAGTCCAGGAAAGAGAGGAAAACAAATTGGTGGTGGGCAGAAACAAAAACAACTACTCACCTGATGAGAAGCTGTCAGCGCAGCAAACAAACAATGCGCAATGCACTGCGGGAAGCAGCCAATTGGCTTTATTTTGACCGAGGGGCGGGTTGTTTGGGAGACGAGCGACCGTCGTCCAGCCTGCCAAAAACAGAACAGCGCTAAGCGGCGCTAGTGGAGCACGGGAAAATAGCTACAGCCACACAAATCCAGGCGGCCTTAGCGGTCGAAGCAGTGCTCCGTAGTGCTAAGCAGTGCTAAGCAGTGCTAAGTCCAGCTCCCACGGCGGTCCACTCACGAACGAGCTTGAATCGACCGTGGAGAGCCGTTCAAGGAATTCCTTTCTAAGCGATAGTCTGGCTGAGGGAAGAAGAAAAAAATCGTCAGAGGCAGACGATGCAAACGATGGATAGCTCGCAGAAGAGACACGCCCTGCAGAGAGGCAAGCGAAATTCAGCGAGCGACTCGACCCGGCAGTGCCGTTTCGGATAGAGAGAAAATTGGAGGCGTGGCTCGCGATGGAACTGGCGCGAGTCGTCTCGACAATCTCGAGGCGATTTGCGTCGCGATGTCGCCGGTCCGAGACAAAGCGACTGGCGGGAGAAAGAATACGCCGCAGCGAAAACGAAGGTAGGAGACCAAAAGGCCTGAACGAGAGACGACGAGCGCTGCGTCAAGGAGATCCTTTGTCTCCAGCGCTCACAGAGAGATCTGGTGCGGTTAGGGGGGAGAAGAGTTCGTCCAGCCAGCGAGACGGCCACGAGGAGGAAAAGCGCCCTCGGCGCCCGTACCTGCTATTCCTGGCGCCAGCCAGCCCCAAATGCAAGTGCGCGGGGGGAACCCTTTAGGCGGTGCTAACAGCAGTCTAGCCAGATGGCCCATGGTGCTATTTGGATTAGCTCTGATTGATACGATGGATACATGATACGGCCGCCTCCGCAGGTTCCCCATTGCCAGGGGGTACCTGCTTTAAGCCCTGCTGCTTGGTGTAGCTGCATGTACAAATGCAATGCCAGGTACCTGCCTAGTCGGACCAGTCTTGCTTGGTTGGTTCCTGGATGTCGCCACTCTCTTGCTCTCATGTTTTTCTATCCCTG
This sequence comes from Trichoderma hamatum GD12, assembly GCA_000331835.2. NCBI lineage: Eukaryota > Fungi > Ascomycota > Sordariomycetes > Hypocreales > Hypocreaceae > Trichoderma > Trichoderma hamatum. The sequence continues at coordinate 535,811 of KQ479114.1, forward strand.
CGGAGAGAGGAAAACGCCTCTCATTGGCTGCCCTTTTTTTTTTTCCCTTAATCAGCTCTCATCTTCTAAGCATGTAACAACTTGCATAGATGCAAGTATTTTGGCATGGCATGCATCATGGGTGTAAGAATTTGAAAATATACTGTACACCATAGCATCATCTATCAAAAGACAGCAAATACACATCTCTGCATTGGCTGAGCCGGGCCATGTGAATATTTTGCAATGCACTTTTGTATCGCGTGTGCAAAATTTTAGTCCGCCTCGCTCGCTTCATCGTTCGGTCGATCAGCAGTTTTGGCGGCGTAGGGGTACGAAGTACCTACGTAGTGGTATCAAAGCGCTGACCTCCAACTCAGCTACGACTGGCTACCCTGGAGCCGTGAACAGGTGTCGCGTCGCTTGCCTCACAACAATAAATGCTCTTTTTTTCTTTTCTTTTTCTTTTTTTTTGATATTCTTTAGTGGCAGTACTAGTAAGATCTTTTGCAAAATTCATTTTTTCGCAACCCTTGCTGTGCGCCACGAATTTGAGTTACGCCACGCCCGCTGTTACACGAGCTGCCACCAGCTGTGCCTGCCAAGCTAACCCAAATACATAATAAATACTGGAAGGAAGCAAAGTTTAACAGCAGCCTTCTTCTATAGGTAGGTAGGCAGGTAATTAGACCTGAGCCCTGCTTGCTTTTCCTTATTTCCTTTCATACCTCCCCTTTTCCTTCATCTTGCAGAGCACTATTGATATCGCACCCTCGCCTTCCCTTTCTCTCACGCACCTATTCGGCAGGTGTGTTCGCTTCTCACCGCTAGCAGACACGTTGCATGCCTAGTATTAGATACACCAATTGATCAAGGGAACTATCATTTAACACCCCAGCCGTAGCTAAAGTCGCGAATTTTAAACTACTGCCTCTGCTATTTTTAATTGTTGTATATTTCTCAGTGTATTATATGAGTAGACTGACCGAGTCATTCAATTACAACGGGGTGGCTGGATGACGAATCTGGGGCGTTGAATAACAATTCCCTTGATCAATATACTCGACCCGATATCTAACTCGTGCTACGTCTCACAAGGAAAAAAAGAAAGAAAGAAAGAAAAAAAAAAAACAACAATAACTCCAACGCCGTACTTGATGGATATCCATACACGACCTACAGTGGATAAGCCGACACCAGAAAGCTTGATAAGATTCCTAATACGAAGCACTATAGCCGTACTGTATGTTCTCCATTCCCATCACTGCGGGCAAAGCCAGCCGAAGTCCGATGAGAAAATTGCCGGGTCACCAGATCTCACGACGAGAACGCTAGTCTCACCGCGCCATAGTGGGAGCAATCGAAAACATTCAATGGCCCCAGTATTTCCATGTGACGTTTCGAAACCTTAACGCAGTGTTTTTCATGGCCACGGTGCGCAGTTGAAGGCCAAGGTTTATCTACCGCCTTTGGGTACAGTATAGACTATCCACAGCCACGACATCACAAATGCGGATCGACATCGTGTTATTTCTTAGGGCCCGTGATCGCTGCATTTTAGGTTATGGGCATGTAACACAGTTGCCAGCCACCCATCGCTCCTCTATGCGGGTGGATTCCGCAAGCAAGGCAAGGAAGACAAAAACAGGGCTCGTTACAAGTGAGTGCATTAGACCGATGCTCATGTCGCCTTTCTTGCGGTTTCGATGCTAGCAATATAGGGCTCTAGTCCAGGCCTGGCTTGGTGCCGGGCAGCGCGCCAACTGTAACGCCGCTTGCACGGGCAGGGTCCAGGCCGAAATGCAACCTGCAGCTCTAAATCGAGACCCAGATAGCCAGGCTCTCGAACACACCTCATCTAGCGGCTTCAGTCCATGGCCTCGACACTACGAGAAGCGGTACTCCATAGTTGTAGCCACCGTATATGGCAGAGCCTGAAAGGCTACAACGGAAAGACCTTGCGCATCGTCACGCGAACACGATACACCTTCCAGCATGACGGTGATGCGCGCGGCTCGGAGTGAATCTATAGTTGTGTCTGAACAATACGGTGATGTGCAGGAGCGGGGACCGCCACAAAACGACCCATTGATGGACGCCCTTATTATTCCGATGTGCTGGGATAGGAGCCTGCCAAGGCCTTTCCCTGTCAAATACGAGGCCACTTGGTGGCCATGGCAAAGGAGACTCCGAGTAATCGTGCTGCCACAGTAAGATGATTGACAATGCTCCTTCTTAAAGTCAACTTTCTTTCATTTCGCGCTGCTTATAGGAAGAAAAATTTGCCCATGGGGTTGAGATGAGGGAGCTGGTATGGATCCAAAACGGGGCCCCATACCAGCTACTTTTTTTTTTCGGGCTTCCAATGTTCTTTTTAACGTTTGCCACATTACACAATAGCGCCAGTACTACGATAGCACTATCAACGGACTCGGAGTGGGATTGCTCTAGAAGTCCTAGTACTTGGAGTGCTATGGATCTTGAAAGCCTCGTTTTCTTCTTTTCTCTCTCGCTACGTATCTGCCTGTTAGTGGACTGCACGGCCGTGAGGTATGCAGATAAAAGGAGCTTTCCAGATCTGGACTCTCGAATGCACTCCTAATAGACTATGGCGCGTTGTGACAAGTCGCAAGGAGCCGTTATTATCTCCTAGCTCATGGCTGCCCTGCTGCTAATACGCCTTTAAGTACCGTCAACGACAGCAATGCTAGATCCTTATAATCTCCCTGGGAGCCATCAGCAAGCAGGGATCCAATGATGGATAGATTCACGATCTCTGCCTTGGCATCATACTCCAGAATCAGAGGCTACTCCATTCTGACAACCGAGATGGGTCGAATAGAGAACAGCAAGGGGCTCTTACGAAGTGCAGGAGTAAATGCTGGCACATGGGGCGGCTGAGAGGCTGCGAAGCGCTGACTCGAGGGAGTATAGGATGGCAGCAGTACGTATACAGAATGAACGCTGGCCAAGCGGGCCGTATGCGCACCCACAGCCGCCTCGACAAGATGTGATTGATACACGAGTAATTGTATTTGATCTCCGTTCCCTGCTGGTGTAGCGGCAGGGCGCTATACGAGTCGGATAATGCTTCTGAGAGGTGCGCCATCCATCGAGGTAGCGCCTTGAGATTTGGCGCCATGTGCCGGTGGGAATGTCTGGTTCGGGGCTGTCATGTCGCCATCCAGTCCAAATTCGAACAAACCAGCACAAAACAGGGGTGCTAGCATAGGAGGGAAACAGCCATATCGTGCTCATTACAACCTAGCAAGCAAGATCTACGGGAGGCTGCCTCGCCTCGTTTTTGGTGGCGATCTATTACTTTGTTGGCCTGCCTTTTCTCTTCTTTTCAACAACTACTTACCAGGACTTTGATGAAGCTCCTTCGGGCCACCCCAGCCGGCAGCTAACTTGGCGTCAAGGGCCCTCTTTGATGCTTCGGCCCATCTCCACAGAGAAGCAGAAACGAGAAAAAGGACGCAGGGTCTTTCAAGGGTGGTCCATTGAGAAGAGTGGGAATATAACTGCTTGCTAGATGATGGTACTGGTACCTACTACTGCCGGTAGTACTCGTACTAGCACTACTGGTATGAACAAACCGAAGTGGCTTCTAGAGCGCCGGGTGCCGATATGCTGGCAGATCTCGGCCGCAAAGGGGAGGTAATACGGAGCGTTACGAGGTCTGGCAGCGTCGGATGACCAGCAGGCCTTGGAGGGATACGACATGATACCACTATATGCCATGCCATGCCATGCCATGCCCTGCCGTGCCGAGGAAAAGGGGGGCTGTCTTCTGGTATAACGGCTAAAAAAAAAAAAAAACGATCTTGGCAGCTCCTCCACGCAGACAGACAGTGTGCGCGAATACGACAACATGAACTACAGCTATTAGCTTGTTGTATATGCTGCTAGCAATGGCACGCTGGATGTCAAGGTCAGACGGCATACGGAGTTTTGTCATGGCTGTATTCCGCACTCTATTTACCGCCATGCATTGTTCCGGATTGACGCTGCCGTACCCTTCTGGCTGGGTCAGATCCAGATGCCCGGTATAGTAACGCGGAATCAAAGAAACAATTAATTGGTCACTATTTGTGCCGGGCGGGCGTCATCTGTGCCCCGTACGTGTAGGATCATTATTAATAGCAGGATAGTCTGTGCAAACACAAGGTACTACGATGACCGAAGCCACCACTCTGCTGCGGTGTACTCGTGCTTCGTACTCCAGATGGATTCAAGTGCAGTATGGGGCATACAGCATACAGGTGCAAAGTGCTGGATTTGGGGACGTTGCATGGAGGGTGCGAGCCCAGGGTCGACCGGCTTCTGTCAGACGTGCATGCATTAGGAAAAAGGCTGTACGAGGCAACGACGTCGGCGCCGTCCATGCGGCACCTCAAATAGCATGCTACTATGGGCATTGTGAGTAATGCCCGCAGATCGGCGCTTTTGACGTATCCGCTGCAGCCGCGAATCGTCGACAAGGTTGGTTCGAAGAATGCTTCAGCCTCTTGGTGAGTTTCTCGCGTTGTGCCTGTGTACCTGCCCATCTGATTGCTAGATTGATAGCACGCATGCCATGCTCGTACACAGTCGAGGACAAAAGCGGAATGTGGGCTCGTTGCATGGAGCCTAGGCTTGGCATTGACGCAAGAATTCTGCGTTGGCGCTGCGGCTGTGAGTCGGAGCTGATGTGCAAGTTGAAGCTAGAGAGCAGTAGCCTGCTCGAGCACTACTGTAAGTTTGAAGCCTAAAACATCAGCGCCGCCGCTCCAAGTGGGCTCGCTAACAAGAGCTTGGACTCTACGCCATCGGCGGGATCTTTGGTGGTTTGAGCACATACTTGCTGTATGCACAAGCATGCAATAATCGATAGTATTTCGATCCCTCTTGCGAGAGGGGCCACGCCACGTATCAAAGGGAGCTCAGCCAAGGCTCAATCGAGCTTCAGCTGGATCCCTTCCGAGCCTGATTGAGGCGCCTTTCTCTTGTTTGATCTGCTTTAGCCCCGGCGCTTCAGTTTCCCCCTCCTCTCCTAGCGGATGATGAGGCTCTCTGCCCAGAATACCCCACTGCTTTAGCCTTCAGCTGTGCTGGATAGAGGCGGTAGCCCGGAGTCTACTGGACGCCGGAGCAGCTCGAGGCAGCCTTGAGCCTGAATTCGAGGCAATGGCGGCGTGCATGGACGTCTTTTTTCTGTTCTCCCGGTGCTTCTCTGCCCCTTTCCATCCGTCTCCTGTCCTGGTGGGCGTTTGGGGGTGCGGTGTTTTGTGCCTGGAGTTTGGCGATGGTTTAAAATTAAAATCAACATTAATTACAATACAGCCAGTGACGGCCCGTCAAAAACGTTTCGACAGCGCCCACGAAGCCCGCTAACAACCGCCCGCTGGCGAATACACTTTTTGGAGCGGTAGGTTTAATAGCACGTGTAGTATACATTACTCTGTGCCTGTGTACCTGAACTCTCTTATATTGCTTGTCAGCTCTAGTTGACCCTCCTGTGTGACCTACATGCATGCGGCGATTGCCTAATACATGTTATGCCATTGGCAAAATCATCTAGCTGCTTTGATTCATGGCGCCGTGAATGCAGATGCTAACGAGGCAGCCGGCAGACAAGCGACAGATGGCGTAGTTGTGGATGGCCTTTACATATTTTCAGCATCAACGCTGACAGCTCGTGCTGGGTCTCTGCAGATTCGGCAGCAGGGAGTACGCAGCAGACGGACTCTACAGCAATGGACTGGCAAGTCGAGCTTACAGCGGTCCCCGTATACTGGACCTGTGACCTGTAGCCTGCTGCGCGCGCCTAGCCCTCGCTGAGCCGTAGCGCTCCGCCCTCCACTTTTACCTCGTTCGGTACCTACCACAAGGGTACATGTACCCAAGCCTTGGCCCTGTCTTGTCTGTCTCGGCCTGTGGAATTTTCCCTCCTTGCTGAATATCGCTGGCCCTCCCCCAACTTCCAGTCGCCTCTCCTCCTCCACAATCCTCCCAGCCAGCAAATTCCCGGCTTCCTCTCCGTCTTGCTGCTGCTGGCGCAATTATTGTTATCGCCGCTATTCGCTCGCTGAACCTCCTCGCCGTGCGTTTTCCTGTTTTTGCGCGCCTTTGATTGTCAGACTCTCAGTCGCTACAAAGGCCAAACAGCCAACCAGTCGCTCGCTTTCTCTGCTGTGTCGTAGGACGCCGCACTACCACCGACCAGAGTTTCAGGACCTCGGCGCGCAATAGAGCTGAGTTTGGTATCGACGCTTTCTTGCCGCCACTAGAAGAGGTGTTCGCCAGATTTATAGGATACCCAATCTTTCGCTTCAATCTTCATCTTCTTTTTACGACTAGAGAATAAGAAGAGAAAACTGCCAAAGGCGCCAACGCCAAACGCCCGTTGCGCTCCTCGCATTCGTTCAGACTGTTGCTAAGCAAAAGGCGTCGTTTAGCGGCAACCACACCACAGCTAGGCGGATATACTACTTCTGCGAGATAACCCCTTCGACCCTGACTATCCACAGAGGCTAAAGAGACGACGAGCTCATTCGACGTGCGCCGGCTCGTCCGCCAACATCATGGCCGCAGTCACTGCCTCGCCGCCTCTAGCCTCAGCTTCTCCCGGGTCGCCTACCCAACGAGACTCAGTTTCTATACGACAGAGCCTGTCGCCGCCCAGGAAACCCGTCGCAGGAACTGTACGGAAGCCTGTTCCGCAGCCGTCAGCGGCCGACGATTCCGAGAGAACATCGTTGTCGCGGGAAGCCCCGATATCCCCTGGTCAGACGAATTCGCAACAGGATGCGCAGGTCCAACCTCTAAGCTTAAATTTTGACAGCGCGCCGCAGCATGCGGAGGAGACTAGCTTTGGCTCGCTCGCCGACTTTGGCGAGCAGAGCCAGCAGCAATCGTTTGAGGGACTGCTGAGCAGTCCTATCTCTGGCGCCCTTGATTTACAACTACCGTTTATCGAGGCATCGCAGCGGGAGTCGTCCCAAGAGGATGCTTCAAGCGCAGCGATTGCTACCAGCCCCCCTAGACCGGACCGTGCCCCCCCGCCTGCTCCTGTGGCTGCGGCTGACAGGACTGATTCGGCTGCTACCAGCCCTCAAGAACAAGTTGGAAAACAAGATGTTTACAGAAACAGCCGTGAGTCTGATGAGGCAACCAACACCTCTCAAGAGCCTATCTCTTTCAAATCTTCAGCAACGACAAGCGCAAGTTCATTATCAGGCATAAACGAAGGACCGGAATACCTCCCTGAAGAAGAAGACTCTCCCGGCAGCTCCATCATCGAGGGTAACCTACCTCGAGGCCAGCAACCCCCCTATCGCAAGCAGGAGTACCCGCCCCGTGTATCAAGCGTTCCAAACGAAGCCAGTCCAAACCCCTCCAACCCGGAACTGGTTGATAGCGCAGGCAACATCAAGCGCCATCTGACTCCCACGTCTAATAATCTACGGAGAAGCTCCCTGTCACGTCCCCAGTCTGCCTACTCTGTTCTTTCTGATGGCCAGCGGGGGCGGTCGCCGGCATTGATGCCTGGTGGCTCACATATGCGCGCTCCATCAGTTCAGTCACGAAAGTCACCAGATGTTCGCCTTTCAACATACGCCGAACTCCTCAATGTGCCTTACCCCCAACAAGCCCCTCCGCCCATTACAATGGACAACTCGGGACTTCGAAACGTGGTGGGCAACAACGCCTCACTGCTTAGCGTGCAAAAGACGCTCGAGATGTATCGTCAGAATGTCAAGAAGACCAACGACTTCACTGTGCAGTACTCTTTCGCCGTATTTCTGATATCTGTGGCCCAGGAGCAGGGACTGGACTTTTCCAATCCCAAAGGCCGCAAGAACAGCCCACAGCCTTTCCGCGACCTGGACAGTCCTGTTGTCGAGGCTTCCGTGGCCACCCCCCCTGAATTGGTCAGGGAAGCTCGGCAGATCTTGCAGCGCTTGTCCAGTGCTGGTTACCCTTTTGCGCAGTACTATCTTGCCGACGGTTATGCTTCAGGTCTCTTCAACAAGGGCAAAGAAGACCACAACCAAGCCTTTCCCCTCTTTGTGATTGCTGCCAAGCATGGTCATGCCGAGTCTGCCTACCGAACGGCTCTCTGCTATGAGTTTGGCTGGGGAGCTCGGAAAGATCCCGCCAAGGCGGTTCAGTTCCTGCGTACCGCTGCCGCTAAAAGGCATCCAGGTGCCATGACCCGCCTGGGCAAGGCTTGCCTTTCCGGAGATCTAGGAGAGAAAAGATACCGCGAGGGCATCAAGTGGCTGAAGCTGGCCTCCGAATCTGCTGATGTGCAGTACAATGCTGCTCCTTACCAACTGGCATGTCTGTATGAGACGGGCTATGGTGATGACGTATTCCGCGATCTCAACTACGCAGCTGAACTGTTCACACAGGCTGCGGAATTGGGCCACCCAGAGGCCAACTTCCGCATGGGTGATGCTTATGAGCATGGAAGTCTCAACTGTCCTCGAGACCCAGCACTCAGCGTCCACTTCTACACCGGTGCTGCTGAACGTGGACATGCAGCGGCTATGATGGGTCTATGTGCTTGGTACATGGTTGGTGCTCCGCCAATGCTGGAAAAGGATGAGGAAGAGGCGTATGAATGGGCTCACCGGTCCGCAGACTTGGGTAAGTTGTCAAGCTTGTATTTGTATTGTTTGACACTGTGATCGATCACGACCGCTAACCATAACTCTTCCTTCATTTAGGCTTTGTCAAGGCTCAATACGCAGTTGGGTACTTTACCGAAATGGGCATTGGATGCAGACGAGATATTCTTGAAGCCAATGTTTGGTATGTCAAGGCTGCAGATGCCGGCGATGAGAGGGCCAAGCAGCGGCTGGCCATCATACAAGCGGCCGTCACCGGACAAGGAGTGCCTATGGACGTTGCCTCTCCAAAGGACTCCAAACTAGCAAAAGGGAACAAGGACGATAAGGATTGTATCGTCATGTGAAGGAGAGAAGAAGGGGAAAAGGGAGAAAAAGAAAGGCAGTCATCTTCAACTTTAAAAACGAAGACGGAATAACGTGAATATAAAGAAAAAAAGAAGCACGATTTAGGCGGTCGTGGGCACGACTAATACGAAACAAGCGAGTTTTGGATACTTTACGAATGGCCCCCCCTTTGGATATTTCGAGAGAGGGACTCTTGCCGGAAAAGCCAAACTCTCCTTGGTAATATTTTTTTTCATCTCTTTCTCTTTCGCCTTTTCTTTCCATTTATTTTTCTAGCATAACCGCTCATCATTTTGTCTTGCCTGCGAGAGTTTTATGTTTCACGGGCGTGCTTTTCATCACGATGTTTATGCTAAGCTTTTTGGTCTATACTTTTTTTTTTTTTTTTTTTTTTTTTTTTTTTACCCCTTGCGGAGAGAGCAAGCATATTTTTGTTGTTTCTGGCTTTTCTATGCAATGCTGTTTAGAGCGCGCAAGTTGAAAGCAGAAGGATTGCGGGGGCTAGGAGACGGGACTGGCGAAATATTGGAGGGAACCTGCATTCCTCCCCATCTCTACCCAGACACACACAGAAGGAGAGAAAAAGAAAAGAAAAGAGAAGATTATTTGTGGCGAGAGAGGGGATTCCAAAAACAGAAATTATTTAAAGGGTTGATACAGCAGGCATTGTTCGGTGGACTTATTACTGGGAGGGGAGTTTGCTTTTTCTTAATATATGACAAAGATGAGGAAGATGGGACAAGAGGAAGAACGAGGAGAGTTACCCCTGAACTGGTCTTTGAGATTAATGTCTTGTTTTGAGGGAAATAATAAGCCTACATTGCATTTTCCTTTTCCTTTTCTTTCATTACTGTTTGTTCTACATTGCACGCCAAGGAAATGAACCAAAAGGAATATTGATACAACGCTGCCCTGTTCTTGTCATCAGCTTCATTTGTTCTTTTGTATTTCTGACGTCTTTTTGCAATATTTTTCTTCTGGCTGCTGCACCTTGTCATGGTGGCGTTTTAAGGAGTTTGTTTTGGGAAATTCGAGCAAAGCAAGCAAGCAGAGTAAACCAAGTAGCTAATGCCTTTTCTTGATTTAGAGCAGATAATATTTATTTATTCACAAGTTGCTTCCTCTCCATACACTCTTCTCTCTTAGGCTCATCGTGGATATGTCTGGATATAAGACTCCCAAACTTTACCCTTCCCAAGCCATACAATTATGCGGCATCTTTACCCTAAGCTTTTATATCCCGCCGTGCTTAATTTTGGGGTCTCTATCAAGCTGCGTCCAGCGACTGGTATCTCTTGACTGCGTAGATAGGCTGACCCGGCAACCTGGCCCAGAGAGGAGGTACGGCTTTCCTTCTGCAATAACAACAGACAACCCAACCTGTGCCATGGGCAGGTCAAGGCCAACTCTTGAGAGCCTGATAGAACTCACCCCCTGCATCGAAACCAATTCACTTCATCAAAACATTATTCTGCATCATCATTGAAAATAACTTCCACTTCGACTTTTGACCGGTTTCCCGCATCACGGCTGCCTTTTTACTTCTCTTTGTCATGGAGAATAGCTCTAATCGACCTATTCTTCTTCGTACCTACAAGCACTTGCCCAGCTACCTCCAGTACCTGAATGTAAACCCCGAGACTGGTCGCTCAGAGCGCAACGATGCGTTAATGCCCCATCTGCAATACAACAAGGTGAGAAATGCCTTTTTCTGTTGGTGCTGAGGATTCTTTGAGCCAACTCTGGCTAGAAGGGCGAGGCGATTCTTGCGCCTGGCGAGATTTTCTGTCGCTGGCGAGACGATGATGGTGTTTTATGCACAAAAGTATGGAGAAATGAAATTCCAGTGTGTTGCATTTCGAGTACTGAACTTGCATCTAGAACTTTGGCTACTCTTCTCCCTCGAATTTACTTGAGCATTTTGCCAATTGTCATGAGCTCCGTGTTGAGAAACGCCGCAACGCCACCAGAGGCTATCGGAACCAGATGCTAATAGACCGTAAGAAATTGGTTCCCCGGGGAGGGGAGGGGAGGGGTTTTTTTTTGCTGTCACTGAATTGATTACTAGGGTGGTATTCTGCTTTTGTAAAAGGCGAAATACCGAGCTGGCTGCCTCGTTAATCGGAGAAATAGCTGCTGCTGGGATGCTAGATCTTATGTTTGATGTTGGAGGAGGTGAGGATTATCATGGAATCAACTCTGCGAAATTTCTAATCAGTTTCTAGGAGAACCACGGTGAAAGAAATGCTAAGAGGATGGTAATGGGATAAGAGTTATAAAAGGCAATTTCCCACGGACAAGGAGGAAATTTGAGACGAGAATGAAGATTAAGAAGGTGGAGCTCAAGACAAGGATGAAGCCTAGGATGAGGATAATTATGGCGATGAATAATTCTATCCGGAAAGATGAATACATGCCTAGAGTGTACAGGGTTTCCACTGGTAGTGTTTGTTTATTGCTTGTCTGAGATTATTAACTATGGCCAAGCAAAAATCCCTTCTGAGGCCATTGTTGGTTGACCAAGGCACGGGAAAATCGGTAACCTGCGCCAAGGTTAGGTCAATATAACTTGTTTACAGGAGAGGAGCATTCTCTTGATGTATAAAGCTGCGTTGACTGCATAAAACTTGAACTCCCAAGGATTGCCTCTCCAACATGATGATGCTATAACAGAAGCAGTAACCCTGACCAGTGACGTGAAATCGGCTGTCTCTATCTCTCGTCATTCCAACCTCATAAACGGATGCTCTTCTCCATATCCTCACCAAGCCAGGACAATTAGATGTGGATAGCTCAGCAGTAGATGAAATCTTCAGCAGTATCCAATAGCTGATCCCCTGAGCACATTAATTCACCGGGGGCTCGTTTGAAGAAAGGCTGAGTGATATGCTTAGACATCAGGAGACGCGTTAGCCTATTCGTTATGCGAGGGGCTACATGAAGCTAATCTGACACGGATATTCAGGATACGCGTATGCAGTAGAATACGCGTATTCAGTGAACCCCCATGTCTAGAGACGAGTTGTATGTGCAGTAGCAAGCAGCGAAATGTAATCACGACTTCTCCGTCCCAGCGCTAGATGGATTATCCACTCTTACGACAGCACTAGATTAAACGCGTATAAGAAAGTGTCCAGATGGCCATCCTATGCCCGTCTGACGTGTTTCCAGTTTATATATAGGAGAGCATAGCGGCTGTCGACGGGGTCAGCTAAAACCACACCTTTTCTCTTCCCATTCCCTCGACGAAGCCCGCCAAGGTACTACTATATTGCATCCCCAGCCAAGGAAACACAATGTTTCGGCGGGCACTGGCAGCCATTGCCATCGTCGGCGCACTCGTTGCAATACTACTAGCCCAGCGGCCTGCCCCCGAGCCACTGGTCAGTGGCCGCAATAACACGGTCCTCTTCCTCACCGATAGTCACCCTGGGCAGAGCAACGGTCACGTTGCCGCAGTCTCGGAGCTAATCGAGAGCCACCCATTACTCGAAATCCACTATGCCTCGTTTCCCAGCCTAGCAAACAGGTTGGAGCGTATAAAGGCAAAACACTCCAAAGCCAAGATTCATTGGTATGAACTCGACGCCGCCAGTCTTGTGCCTCAGGTCAGTGCCCTCATGGGCGGCGACAGCCAGTTCAGGGCTCCTCCGGGGTTGCCTGGACTGCGAAAATATGCAGACATCGTCACGTTTGTTCTTGCGGCATGGCCCACAGAAGATCATTTGAAGATATACCGGAGGATTGTGGAGATTATCGAAGAGGTGGACCCTGCCATTATCATCCTCGACCAAGCGTTTAGACCGGGTGTTGACGCCGCGCGGAATCTCAACCGGAAGCGTGCCTATATCTCACCAAATGCAATACTGGACAACGTGAGCGTGATGCAGCCCCGCGGCGGGCATTTTTGGAAATACCCTGGGTGAGTACATGTATGCTGATCGTGAATTTGCTTGGGCATCGGCGGGACATGATGTATACAGTGCAGGCTGTAAACTAACTCATAGCTAGCACCGCTTCAGGCCTTCAATTCCCCGTTCCTTTGAAGGATATCCCGAGTAATATATACCAGCAGATTTACCTCATCGCACAAATCCTCAGATCATCCTTCATCAGGGCCAAGCGTTCCTGGCTCCAGGAGCAAGGCATTAAACATGCCGTTACTATGCCCGAGACCTTCGACCCCGAGATACCGTGGATTGCCATGAGTTTCCCCGAAGCAGAGTTTCCATTTGAATATATTCCAGACAACTTTCACATTGCAGGTCCTTTGGCCCTCGACGTAGCCCCGGCTGAGAAGCAGAGCGCGGAGCTAGCTGGCTGGGCGAAGAAGGCTCCTACAATGCTCATCAACTTGGGCAGCATAGTGCAATATGACGAGACGATGGCTCGGATTATGGTGGAAGCAATCACTCCTGTTTTGAAAGCTGAAAATGTCCAGATCCTGTGGAAGATGCGCAAGAGCGGAGAATTCAGCGATGAGTTCCTAGAGCCGGCGAAGACGTATATTGAAAATGGCAGGCTGCGGCTGGAATCTTGGCTCGACATTGATCCCGTTTCTCTGTTCAACACTGGTGATATTGTGGCGTCAGTGCACCATGGAGGCGCAAATTGCTATTACGAGGCGTTGCTGTGAGTAATCTCCGTTTTGCCCTGATTGCTGTAGTCCACAAGAGCCTTCTATTTTGCTAATCGAGGTTCGGAAACTTCCACAGGGCTGGTCTCCCAAGCGTCATCCTCCCACAATGGGCCGACCATTACAAATATGCACGCACAGCAGAATACCTTGGCATTGGCCTCTGGCCATCCAAGGAGACGTCGCCGGACTGGGAGGCTGCGGCCCTCATGGAGGCATTCCTCGAGGTGCTGAGGAGCGAGGACATGCGGGAGAGGGCCAAGGCGATTTCGGAGAAGGGACTGCGGTATGGAGGGAAGAAGGCGGCTGCTGATCTGATTGCCAAGTTCGCAGCCGAGGGACGATGAAGACGGGGACAATGATGTATGATTCCATCTTGGATGAGAAATAGATTTACAAGTATTTCAGCAGTGCTTGTTTATTTGTTTGGTATAGATTAACAACTATATAAATAGCGTAACTAAATCCCTTTTGGGCCATACTGTTGGTTGGAACTAGTTAATTTCTAAATAGACTATGTACATAGGTAGTGCTTCGTTATTCATGATATATAGCTGATAAGGAAACAAAGAAAATTTCTACACATTTTATCTTTTGCAATAAGCTCCTTCAGACTTGTTCTTTCTTTTCTTTTCTTTTTTCTCTCTATAAAATAAGTGTAGGCTAGCTTCCGGGTAGATTGACTTTACCCCCTTTTCCCCTTTCAAGAAGATCTCAAAACCTTGGCTAGTTTGGCTTGTTTTTTGTATGGCCGTGAGTCGATTTGATCGTTTTCCCATACAAATCAATTTTGCAGAAAATAGGGATTGGACCACGAGCTTAAAAATAACAGTCCACCCCGCCCCCGTTGGTCGGAAATCCTGTAAGGAAGGGGTAGATGCCAAGCAGCTGGTCCTCTCCTTTTGTATCATCAATATCTTGCCGGCAGCGGTTATGGCGTCCTTCTGAACTGGCTTGTAGGCTCCGGCCTCGCTGGCGGTTGTTTACGTAGCCCCTGCCAAACCCTTCTGAAGGCTGATCCCCAGGGATCTAGCCGTACGGGGGATGCTTGGAAACTACATGTACTCGTAGCGTTCCCGGATGGGCTCAGTGCTTCTGAGTACGCTAGCTGGTGCTGGGTAGCGGGGGAAATCTGCCTGTAGCTGACGCCGTAATGGTTGATGCTTCAGGGTTCAGGGCCTCCAAAGTTGGTTGGTTGGCTGGCTCGCTGGTCACTACGTGCCCTGATGTAATGACCGGCTTAGGGGTTGAGGCCTCCATATAGCCGGTTAGTTGGTTGGTCTGCTGGTAGCTGTGTCTTCTGATATAGCGTTCGTTCATGTCCCAAAGTTCCCGTGGTTCATTGGTTTTACAGGGTCCCTAGTCGCGTGACGGTTGCCGTGCTCCTCTGTCTGACTCCGGGGGATGTCGTCCCAGTACGGTGGGGACCGATCGGCCTCGGGGGGTTCAGTGGGTCTGGGGAAGCGGGTTCGGGGCTGTCTCTCTCGCTGGGTCTCTGAGCGCGGAGAACTTATCTTGTGACTGGTCTGGGGGGCCCTTGAGTAGACTGGACACGATGGTCTGGTTATCCAGGAAGTAGTGTGGCGCAGTGGGCGTTGGCTGCGTTCCAAGGATTCGAAGTGTGTTGCGCCGGTGATCTCGGCGCCGCACACCTCGGCCTTGTGGAGCGCCCCAATCAATGTTCTGTGGGTAAACTTGTACTAGGTGATACGTGATGGCTCCTCATCCGCTGTTCCCGTAAGCTGGGAACTATTGGAGTATAAGACGATTTCTTCTCGGGAGGTTTTGAGCTCGGTGTTTGGTGTATGCTGCAGCCACATTGTCCTTCCCCGGTGGGAGGAGGTTTATTGTCTCTTTGATCATATTTCTTATAATTCCTATCATTTAAATATCCTAAGCTTGACATTTACAACTTCCCATAAGTTCTACGGCCTGGTTTTCGTTTATTGTAGCGGGCCCGTGCGCTATTCACTGCCGCAAAGTCCGCCATAGTCTGGATTATATCTGGATGCTTCTCCTCAAGTGTCTCCCGTTGGAGATCTAATACCTGCTTCAGTATTCTTTCAGCCTCATCATATCGGTCCCATTCAAAGTATGCTCTTGAAAGCGATACGAGACCTGCAATTGTATCTGGATGCCTTTCCCCAAACACCTCCAGTCGGAGATCTACTCCTTGCTTATACAATCCTTCAGCCTCCTTATACCAGCCCTGTTGAAGATATGTTGTCGCAAGGCGCATTATATTACTAATTGTATCAGGATGCCTTTCCCCTAGCACCTCTTGTTGAAGACTTAATGCCTGCTTATAAGTCTTTTCAGCCTCGTTATATCGGCCCTGTTTATAATATGTTATTGCAAGGCATATTATATTTATAATTGTATCTGGATGCTTCTCCCCAAGCACCTCCCGTCGCAAATATAATGCCTGCTTATACATTTCTTCAGATTCATTATTTCGGTCCTGGTTAAAATATGCTTTCGCAAGCTCTGATATGCTTCTGATTATGTCTGGATGCTTCTCCCCAAACACCTCTCGTTGGAGATTAAATGCTTGTTTTGCCATTTCTTCAGCCTTGATATGTTGGCCCTGTGTACCATATATCATCATAAGCTCCACTGTGGTTATGATTGTGTCTGGGTGTTTCCTCCCAAGCACCTCCAGTCGGAAATCTAATACCTGTTTATACATTTCTTCAGCTTTATTATACTAGCCTTGTCTAAGGTATGTTGCTGCAAGGTCTGACATGCTTGTGATTGTGTCTGGGTGTTCTTCCCCAAGCGCCTCCCGTCGGAGATCTATTGCCCGCTTATACATTTCTTCAGCTTCATTATACCGGTCCTGTCTGTGGTATGTTGCCGCGAGGTCCGCTAGGCTCCTGATTGTGTCTGGGTGTTCTTCCCCAAGCGCCTCCCGTCGGAGAGCTAATGCTTGCTTCCCAAGTTCTTCAGCCTTAATATATTGGCCCTGTATACCATATATTATCGCAAGCTCCGCTATGCTTGTGATTGTATCTGGGTGTTTTTCCCCAAGCGCCTCCTGTCGAAGATCCAATGCCTGTTTATACATTCCTTCAGCTTTGTCATACTGATCCTGTCTGTGGTATGTTGCCGCGAGGTCCGCTATGCTTGTGATTGTGTCTGGATGCTTTTCCCCAAGCACCTCCCGCCGGAGAGCTAATACCTGTTTATATATTCCTTTAGCTTTGTCATACTGGCCTTGTGTATAATATGTTGCTGCCAGGTCTGACATACTTATAATTGTATGTGGATCCTTCTCCCCAAGTACCTCCTGTCGGAAATCTAATGCCTGCTGCCCTATTTCTTTAGCCTTATTATATCAGCCCTGTAAATTATATATTCCCGCAAGGTCAGCCATAGTGTTAATTGTTTCCGGATGCTTCTCCCCGAGTAGCTCTCGTTGGAGATTTAATGCCTGAGCTTTTATTTCTTCAGCTTTATTATATTGGCCCTGTCTGTAGTATGTTGTCGCAAGATATACTTTACTTCTGATTATATCCGGATGATTTTCTTGAAGCACCTTTCGTTGAAGATGTAATACTTGCTTATAAATTTCTCCAGCTTCATTAAATCGCCCCTGTCCATGGTATGTTGTCCCGAGGTCTGTCATGCTCCAGATTGTATTCGGATGCATCTCCCCAAACACCTTCAGTCGGAGATCTACTGTCCTCTGGTCAACTAGCTCCTTCTCTCTCCACCGCCGTCGATCATACAGAAACCTCGACACTCTGCTGAGTAGATTTGATGTTTCAGCCTCCTTCCCGCTTAACTCTGCCCATTCTCCTACCCGTATAGCATGAGTTACATACTTCTCGCATTGTGCCCATAATTTTTGCTCTGGCACCATAAACAAATCATCCACTATATGCAGAGTCATACTCGAGTAGTAAACCTCTTCATTCTCCGCCCTGTTCTGCCCAGTTGTAATCTTGCTTAAGGCCATGTCTAACCGCCTTTGAGCCCAGAGCCCGTATCGAACTGCCTCCTGTACAAGTTTATGCATCTCATAGCTCCGTAAATCTCCCTCTCCCCGACGCATATCAAGAAATGAAAATTCCATCAGTCGCATAACGGCCCGCTGAACCTCAATCTCGGGAACCTCGTCGCCAACTCCATACCGGCTGGCTGCCGCTATCAGCTCGTGGGGTATATCTTGGCTGTCTAGGTATGCAATTACATGGAGAATCCGGTATGATAGCTCGCTTTCTTCTCGGATTCGCGCCGTCGAGATCTTCCACGTCTCAAGCACGCTATTCGACACCTCCGGCCGCCGATGGCGATCAAAATCATTCATCTTAAGTAAGTCCCATCGACTTGAGCCTTGCATCAGCAGGTCTAGATATTCTTTTATCGTCATCGATGTGCGCCGTATATATGCTCCTGCCTGCGAGACCGCCAATGGAAGTCGCTGTAGCTCTTCTAAAAGCTGATCAAGTCTTACATCTTCCCCAGCCGACTCATCGCCACTAGCTGCTGTAAGAAGAGTTGTCGCCTCATCCTTTGTCATAGGTGGAACTTTGATATCTCGAGTTGGGCCGACAAGTGTACCTCTAATATGTGCATCTCGGCTTGTCCACAGTATCGTTCCTTGTGACCCTTGAGGGATATACTTGAACAGACTTTCCCCTTCTGTACAACCCACTCCAAATAACTCGAGGTTATCAGCATTGTCGAGGATAAGTACCCATCGCGACTGTGCTTCAATGCTGCTGCGCACTGCATCAAGCAGATCTGGCCCATCGAGCCTCTCATCAACACCAAGCTTCTTGCCGATTATCTTATAATCAGTTGTAAAAGTCGCTTCGTTGTCAGCATGCACCCAGAAGACGCAGCATTTCCCATCATTGCACCGTTGATATGCATAATTAAGTGCAATCTGCGTTTTGCTGCATTTGTTAGTACCTTGACTAACAGTACAGACTAATTGATGAAGGGGCATACCCTGAGCCTCCTAAGCCCCAAAGCGCAGCGCTATAGAAGCCCGAGCTTTGTGGCAGAAGCTCGTCTAGCTTATTGATAAGGTCCTGACGATGGACTAGATCTTCGTTGTGGGGATATGGAATGACATGGACGCCTTTGACTTCGGCACGGGCCAGCGGGTGGGGTATGTAGACGTTGACATTGCCTTGGTAGATGTTGGTGTTGTCACCGAACTGACTATTGGTGATGATGCGCTCGTGTCCTGAATCCGCCATCATAAAAGTCACTCAGTTTGAAGCTTGGAGATGAGGAATCAAGCTGAATGGTGCCACGTAGAAAAGAGGGGTTAGCCTAGACTGCGGCAGGGCGAGAAAATACCGACGCAACCAACACAGCCAACGTAGCCTATGTACCTACCTTGGCCCCTTACGTGATAATAACTAGGTACAATACAAAGCGTTTTGCCATGTATCGCTTATCTTGAACTTCCTGTGTTCTCACGGTTACATCCTATGTCCTACATGATACCTCTCCTCCAGCCGACCGCCGACCGCACACACTTTCATATTGCCATCATTTGCACTTTTATTCGTCGAACAGACCGGTAATGACAGTAATTTAAGAGCGGGGAAGACCGCGATCGAATATCTGCCGTGCACAAGATTATTCTCATCAAGGTGCCCAAGATAAAGTTCTGCATATTGTTGCAAAGGGCATCCGGGACCATGGGGATGGCCAAAAGAATAATGCCTTGCAAGGCTTTGCAGTAACCACTTCTGCATCCGTTATCAAAGCTATTCTCAGGTGATATATAGTCCATGACGGGGGCTGAGCTCAACCTACAGTCAATGGTATATAGCCTCATCTCATCCTATTGTTCTTCTATACATATTTCTTCTGGCTCTTTAAGAGGCAATACATGGATTAAATACGGTATACAAAGGAAAGTATAACATTCTAACTCACTTGAGGAACCTATCTATTACTATCCACTGTATAGTCAGGTAATTAACAGACACTTCTTACACAGCTTCACCGTTACACACATGAACAAAATTAATAAATCTGCAAATTGTACTGTAGTCAGATAACATCAACTCATCGTCTAGCTGGAGTACAAACCTAGCCTATCGCCTTTATTAACCAATCCTTCTCATTCATGTCCATGAAAGACAATCACAATGAAAACAACTAATAGTGAAATGCTCTCCTAAATAAGCCTATGCTGCAATACACAATAAAACTTCCTAGTCAGCCTAATTATATTCATACTATACCGCTTCCAACTCCCACATCTAAACATAAATTCAAGGAAAAATATAAATATATATATAGTATTATAACCTTGGCCACAAGCGCAGTTACTTCCACCATAAAACTCCCACCAACAACCTCCCACCATAAAAAAAAAAAACATTAACCTCCTAAAAATACCCCTATAACACCACAACCGTCCATCCAAAACACTCCTCATGGAGATCAACAACACTAAATATCGAATCTACATGCCAGGGTATCACGAGGTCCTACGCCACATAAAGTCACTTCAGCTTTTTTCACTGCTCTTTACTTTACCGTTGGTCACAAGGAAGAAAAGATGTAGGAGAGAGGGAGGCGGAGGTGGTGCATTGACCACTTTGAGGAATGCTGCCGTTGGAGCGACAATGGTCAGAAGGGAAAACATTATCTGTGATTGATTTGGACTTATTATACATGAAGCAAAGCGCCGTCGAAGATTCGGGGCGTTGAATAGAGTACAATTTTGGAGATGGTTCGAGAAGAAAAGATGCTTTTGGTCATGTTCTAGGTACGCTAGATTCAGCTTCCAATCATAGCCGCTGTATTTGATCGGCGATGAACGTCTGTGTGAATCTCACTTTGAAGAGGCCATCTACTGCCAAGGCTGAATATCATGCACGTTCATCATCCTTCTGTCAACCATCCTACTCTCATCCTGTGATGAGGCCAGCAAGTGCATAAACTCTCAATGTTAAGCTGGCCAATGACATCTTGATCGATGACACTTTCCGGTAGATCAATTAGTATGTTTTTGATCCGTGGAATCGATCGATGCATGTGTCGTCACTGAAACGTTTCGATTGGACAATGTGTGAAACGGGAGTGCCTGGCGGATACGACCTCTAAGCTTGGAGCTATATTACAAACCGGTCTTGGATAATGTCATGCGTCAACTGATAGCGAGGCTAATCAGCTCGGCCGGCGCTTCATCACAATCACACGTGCGGGTTATGCGTCTTGGGGGCCGGCCCCCTGAGAACTCCACAAAGCTGAGACCTTGATGGGTCGATCTCGTGGCAGTTGGAGGATTTCTCTGTTCAGGTCCCGAGCCTGTCCATGCACCCATAAGCGCTGGAGCAACTCTGCATTAAGGTAGAAGAAGCATCAGGCTGTATGAGGTATATGGACCCTTTGGATATAAGCACTATGAAATGAGAAGAGTGCATAATGGGGGCTTTCTACACCATACAGGTCTTCAAGTTGGTAGTACTTATCCAGTCAGCTTGCGGAGATTCGTTCCATCAAGAGGCTACTGCATATTCCGCTCTCTCTGCAGCTTGGAGCGAGACACTCGAACCGTTTACCAAATTCCACGCAGTGGCAGGCTAATGCTACCATGTGGCGGCTACAGCTGCAAGCTCTTAAGCGGAAGATGGCGAGCAAGGGTGGCTGGTCACTCGACCCGCAAAATTGCAGCCCATTATTGGGTGGTGCCTTGACGGCTGCGTCATTTATGGGGCGTGTCAAAGCGCGTCAGACACGCGTGGAGACGCGATTCTCATCGTCACCAGGACGGATTGATGCCGACTTTGGCCCTGGCCTCTGTTTGCTCTGCTTGAGCTGTTCCATCAGGCACCGCCTCATTCCATCGTGCTGTGCCGTGTTGCAATTCGTCCTCGTAACTGCTGAAGAGAGGCTATTTGGGGTTCCAAGAAACAAGTGTGGCAGCTAAGGAGCTGCACAAAAGTCATTGCGTCAATAATACAACCTTGCGGCGTCGCATTGTAGGCTGTATGATACAGAATAGAAGTAGTGCTGCTAGGATTTGGAGAACAAGAGGCTAGCTGACGCAAAATAGTTTGTATTAAGATGGTTAGAATGTTAGTAGGGCCAAGCTGATTAGATGGGCGGTGTTGCATGAACACCTGAATGGCTGTCGGTAAAGCTAATAGTTGTGAGCTATTGGCACAAGAAAGAGAAGCTTATTAAACTCCCTCTCTTGTATCACCTTGATGTGTGTGCTTGTGACAAATAGAAAAGTTGGGTAGTATCTCCAAAGGAGACTTTACGGCTTTGGGAGCTCCATTTGCGGAACCGAACATATCGGTCATATTGATATCCCGAATAGAAGCGTCATCCACTCAGGGAGATGGATCGAGATGGATAGATCGGACTCCTTCTTCCAAAGGGTTTACGGGCTGTCCGGAGTGACTATTGAGCTCCAGGGCTAGGGCGAGCGTCTCCCATCCCATCTGGAGGGAGACAGACATTGACCTCATAGATGGGCGATGACGCTACTGGTATCGCGCACGCATCTCTTGAGTTGGCTGACAATCGCAAAACGTTTTCATCATACAGTATGAGAAGACTGACCGGAAGAACCGGGGTAGAAGCAGAGGAAGAGGCCGAAAGAACTAGAAAAAGAACGTGTTACATGGTGGCGTCCTCATGCCGGAATCTGACCCGGGATCCGCACGTTTTCGGGCACAAAGAGGCAGATCCCATGCGCAGCTGGCATGGGGAGGAAGATGCTGGTGCGTGGCGCAAAAGCTGTAGCGAGACAAGCTCACAATTCTATTGTCATCACCTGATGAAGTGTCTTACGGAGTTGAGCATGTTGGGTGACCTCTAGGCTTGGTAGCAACAACTTGTTTGGCAACGTTGGTTCTTAACGGCTGCCCTTCTGATGGGCGATGAAAAGGAAAAGAGGAGTTCAGAGCTAATAAGGGCGAGCCGTGCCTCTTGGTCTGGTCCCGGCACTAATCGCGCACTCTAAGGCCGTTAAACATCGTCGTCCAGCGTGGTGCCAGTAGCTATTAGCTAGTGTGGGTGGAGAGAAGAAGAGGAGAGAATGGGCTAACGGCTCTGATGTGGGTGCAGTGAAGGTGCGTGATACACAGTTCTGCTGAAGAAAGCAAAGCAGAGCAAAGGGGGGCAACTCCCTCGGTGGGATCGAAACTAGGTAGCAGTATTTCTTCAATAGGCCGTTTTCCCTGGATGGGCTCCTCTTGCCAGGGCGTTTCCGTGAGACAAGACATCGACATCGACATCGACATCGGCCTCTTCTTTTCACTTCTCTCCGCAAATGCTTTGCAGATGACGACTTGAGGCTCGATAGATGCAGGGAAGCCGAGACTTGGAGAGAGCCTTGGCGAGGGAGAAAGCAGAGCAAAAGGGCCGTGAGGACAGAGACAGGGACAAGGCAAGACAAGCAGAAGAAAGACAAATATGGTCATTCTGCATGCAGCACAGTGTTGAGAGGGGCCTGAGTATCTGGCAAAGACACCAGACAGGGAAGAATCCGTACTGTAGGCTCCGCTGTTTTTGTTTCCTCATGCCCTACTGCAGGGAATGAGCAGCCAGTAAGTGCTTGCATGGCGAGCTTAAGCTTAGACTTGGTGAAGAGACACGACCTGCAGCTCAAGAGACAGAAGAAACGAGGCGGGTTTGCGGGGGAGGCAGTGCCATAGGCAGTGCCAGCTATAAGCGAGAAGTTCAATTCGATTTCATTTTGCAATTTGGAAGTGATTCCTATTCACTCGACGGGTACCAGCTACTTGCCAATCCGTTACGCGTCATGCTCTTGGGCACTGGATATCTTAGTACCGGTACTTGGTGCCTGAGAAGAAAAGAACCTGCTGCGTGAACCAGCAAACGGACGCTCATTTCACTAACACTCCTCCTTCTATTACTCGTACCGTACCTCGCTCGCCGCATTTGGACTTCGAGTGGAAGAGGCCGTGCGAATTGGCCTCGCAGCACACTACGCCTCTTCTCCTTTCCAAGTACCCCTGCTGTAGCGGCTCTTCATGCAAATGCGGCCTGTTTCACGTACTTTAGACGCAACCGGCACGCACCCGGTACCCACGCAATACCCACGCGGTACCTCCGTCAGCCCCGTCCGCCAGAACGCTCGCCGCATCCGGCTACCGCCCACCCCTGCCCCAGGGCAGCAACAGCTGGACGGGGCCCCTCTCCAGGCTTTCCAGCGCCCCCTAAAAAAGAGGCCCTCCCCCTGGTCACTGAATATTGAGTCTGCGGTGATGAATTTTTTTTTCTCTTCCCACCTAAAGAGCGTTCTCACTCGCACGGTGCCCGACGTTTTTAGGCCCTTGGACCCTCTCCCGCTGCCAGTGTCTCTAGTGCCTGAAGGGTCCTCCAGAACGCTAACGCTAGCACCAATAACTGCCCAGCCCCTGCCACAGGCACCGTCCAGCGCTCTCATAATTACTTGCGCCTCGCCCTCCCGCTCTCGCACTCCAAGTTCCTACAACAATAACAACATCATTCGTATTCTTTATTCTTAGCAACAATATATTCACTACACACGGCTACTGCCATTCGAAACCGAGTATTTACTGCCGATACACACAATATCATTCATTCTTCTTTCAAACTACTATCTGTACGGCGTCATTCACTCGCTTCTCATCGACTCTGTTTGTCGACTCGCGCGCGCGCATCCACCATATCCAACATCCAGCAATAACAACCACGACAACGCATATTGAAGTGCTTTTACGCGCGCAATACTCAAAGACGCTTCTTGCGAGAAGGCTGTCATCACATTCACTACAAATTTACACACCAGTCCGCGAAAAGAAACACCATATTCAGCCAACATGCTCCTCCCATCCGCCTTCTCTTGCGATGGCTCGCAAGCCGCGCCTATGACCAGATCACACACTGGCCGATTCGTATCACCGCCCTCCAGCCCTACGACGCTGTCGGGCCAATACTCCATCGACAATATCATGAACACCTGCCGCTCTCTTCAGTCTCTCATTACAATGACCGCTTCCAACAACGACCACGGCGCGCTTGCGCCCGCGCCTACCTTGACACAACTACCCACACCACCTCTCGCATATGCTCCCACACCCATGAAGCTGCGCCTACGATCGCGTGGCAATAAGTCAGATGGCACAGGCGAAGAAACTCCCGTAACAAGGAAGAGGATCGCGAAGCGCACCCCTCCCGCTCCTCCCAGAGGCGTCAACAAACGCCGGCGCGAGCTTGACGACGACATGGGGAGAAGCGATGAGACTGGCATGGATACTGAGGGCGAGCTGGATGCTGACGCTCTACAAATGACACGCAGCTCATCTCCATCGTCATCACCACAAGCGCCTTCAACACCCAAACGCGCTCGTATCTCCCCTGAACAGTTACCCTTGGGACTCGAGCGCTCTGATTTCCACGACATCCACCTCTTGGAAGGCAGCGCCAACGGCAAAGACAGCGAAAAGCCCGGCACCGACCTCCAGGTTGAGGCGGACGGCTCAGAATGGAGCCTTGAAGATGACCGCGTCCTCGTCGAGCTGGTGCTCGAGAAGCTGAGGCTGTCCAAGACAGAGTGGCAGGACTGCGCGCGCAGCCTGGGCAAAGATAGGCACAGCGTTGGCAGGCGTTGGAAGAGCCTTATGACGAATGGCGACGTTGGCGTCAAGACGAGAAGTCGACGAGCAAGACTGCACTCTACTTGGCGATGATTTTCCAACCTCACAATCTTTTACCAATCTTTCTCCTTCTTTTATTTTCTTCTTCTATGTATCTTTGTGGAAAAGAGGTATTGGCCTCTGATCAAGTTAAGCGGTCTATTATTTTATTAATATGTCTGTCTGTCCTTTTGATACTACCTATGCTGGTCTTATTTTTCCTTTGTCTGAGCAACAACAACTCACTTAGTTCTCTTACTTTGAGCTAAGCTGTGTACCAACACTTTACCTGCTTGTCAATCTTATCTACTACTACTTGTATCAGCGCATCTATTTGTTGTTTTGTCTTTCTGAAGCACTGGCGTCGAGGAGAAGGAACACAAAGAAAGGGAAAGGGAAAGTTTTTTTTGGGTAGTGTTCACTACTACCAATCTACCTACAGTGTAGACAAATGTTGCTTGAGCATATTTTTGATTTTTGAGGGGAGGCATGCCGGGATGGATTTTAGATGTTCTGGCTCTCCATGGATATTACAACTGATGGTACTACTACCACCACTACTTTTTATTACTACTATTACTCGTCCCTACTTGTTTTGTTTTCAAGAGGGAAACAATATTACAAAATAAATCTTAATACTTTACGCGTTTTCGCTTGCTCGTGTGACATATTCCCACTCAACTGACAGAGGACTGGCCGAGCCTGGTAAAAATAGGTGGCATTGAATCATTCATGCAAGGACTTGTGGGAAAAGGCCCGTCTATGCATCCTCTTAACCAAATCCATGAAAACCACGTGTTTGTTGAAACAGAAGTGGCCCCCATGTCGTGTCGACCAGCCTCTGCTGCTACGTGTGAGCTGTATCCCTTTCTTGAAAATGGCCCTTTACTCAAGGGAGAGAAGTCAGCTGGAAATACGGATGCGATTAAGTTTCCATAGTCAGGAGACGAGCAAGTATTGGATTTACTGGATATCTTCAAATATGCTCAATTTGACTTTTTAACCAACTTTTACTTTTTCTACTTTTCTTCAGAGAAGATTTACGTATAATACTAGATAATATAGCCATCTACGAAACACGGTTTCTCTCGGGCCGTCTATATGGAAGGGAGTTTGAGCATTCGCAAAATAGAAAGGCTAGCTGTTTCTCCCGCCTCCCTTTCACCCATTCGCCAGCCAATTGGACTATTCCCCAGCCATCCCATCATGAGGCTGGATAATGTTGTCACATGGCCATAGTTGAAGTTGAATGACTAAAGTGAAGAGCAAGGAGCAATAGCGTGTACCGCTATTCTCTCTCTCTCTCTCACTATATATATATATATATATATATAATATTTAAAGAAGTAGGAGAAGTAGGAGAAGTAGGAGAAGTAAAAGGGTAAAATAGCTGCAAATTCACGATACCAGCTAACATTAGGATGCCTGACACCGAAAATGACAGGTGAGATAACAATTTCCCATACATATAGGCACCTTCACTTTGATTCACCAAAGAATGTTAAAGCACACGGAAGCTCATCTTGCTCATATTAATATCATCATCTCGCTCTTTATGCGTACTTTCTACCATGCAACCCCACAATACTGAGATTTAGCCATTTATGTTCCCTCCTTTGTTCGCCTCCTTCCAACCTAACAGGCTCCAAAAATAATGCTCATTAAAAGAAAGTAAAAAAGATGATAGGAGGGTGACATTGTGCCAATCCGTCTCCAGTACGCACCAACGAATCTCTTTGGCCCATGTCCATATCGTGATTGTATCATGTATGCGTGCTCAATGATTAGACCATCAATCGATGGACCAACATATGATAAGGAAAGAAATAAAATGATCAAAATAAAGTACCAAAACAGGCTCGAATACGTTAACGCCATTGCGACATTCATGCAGCCAACCCTTTTGTTGTTCCTTCGAAACACGCCTTCCAATGTGTCTCTTCTCAAAAAAAGGGAGAAAATGAAAACTTTGATGCTAAGCAGTGGCTATAATGGACTGCGTTGTCTGTCCGTTCTACGGGGGTGTCATTTGCTCTTCCATCATCTTGCGCACTTCTTGCTCAAGATTGTTGCTGGCGTCCGCAGCGGACTCTTCGATCACGCCGGTAACCTTGTTCGCCAGTTCGATTTTCTTTTGACAGGCCTTGAAAATAAGCTCCTCGATGGTGTGTGTTGAGATAAGTCGAATCACTTCCACGTCTCGCTTCTGTCCAAGACGGTGTGCACGGTTTTCCGCCTGGATGTCGTCTTGAGGATTGTCTGACTGGTCAAAGATAATAACCTTGTTGGCCGACGTTAGGTTAATGCCAGTACCACCCGCGCCGGTGGTCAGTAAAAAGACTGGGATGCTGGCGTCTTGATTGAATTCATCAATCAGCGTCTGTCGGTCAGACACATTGGTGTTGCCCATGAGCACGCGGTGATCAATGTCTTGACGCGCAAGCACTTCCTGCAAAAGCTCAATGATTCGTGAAAACTTGCTAAAAACGAGGACGCGATCGCCATTCTTCTGATATTGTTCAATCAACTCCATTAGTTTCCTAATCTTTCCGCTTTCGAGTTCTGTTGTGGGCGCAATGTCAAATTGCTTTAGCAAGCTGGGATAGTCGCGACACCAAAGATGAAGTTCAAAATCAGACGAATTTTTCAGCTCTTGAATAAGATGTTTGATATCAGGCTGATGAAGTTCCGACTGATCGAGACGATCCATCAATATTTTGGCCATCTCCGTAACTTTCTTGTCTGTAAAGTGGCGGCGGAAGAGCAGAGGATGCAAGGCTGCTTTCCGCAGCTGTATCCAGACGTTATTCTGATCATTTTGTCGGCCGCGGGATTCTCGTGCGGTACGTTGGGATGGCTCCATCTTGAATAGTTCTTCGTATTCATCGTATACTCCCTTTTGCGCTTCGGGCATGTCGCAGTGAACGACATTGCAGATCTTGCGAGGCATGTCAGACAATACCTGATCTTTGCGACGCTGGAGGATAAAGGGTTCGAGAATTGTCCTTGCACGTTTCACTCGTTCACTATACAGGAAAGCGCCATTCGTAACATCGCGAATCGTGACCTTTTGGCTGAAGATATACCTAATTTGGTTCATATAACCATCGAAGAGTCTGGGATTGATGAAATTCAAAAGCGAAGTCATCTCCAACAGGTTATTCTGAACGGGGGTACCTATTCATCATAGAATGTAAGCAAACGGCTACTGTCTTTTCTCTCATGAGATACGCTATATATGCTTTATATTGTTGACTTTTGTTAGTACTCACCCGTAAGAAGCATCTTCCAAGCAGACGGAATTCTACGAAGATCCTTGTAAATTTTGGTTTCTGGGTTCTTCATCTTGTGTCCCTCATCAAATATGGCAGCGTTCAGGTCGAATGACTGCATAGCCCCAATGTCCTCTTCGGAATTAATCTGCGAGTATGTCGCCAGGACAACATGATAGGCTTCGGGCTCTTGCTCAACCGCGTAGGCAATCTCCATTCGCTCAGTTTGAGACCCTCGGTATCCTATCACGGATAACTCAGGAGCGAATTTCTTGAATTCGCCAAGCCAGTTGTTGTACGTACTAGGAGGCACAACGATCAGGTTTGGCCACGGCCGTCTCCCTTTAGGACTGTTTTCGTACTCCTCAACAAGGTAGCACATGAAGGAGATAACCTGGCAGGTCTTGCCGAGACCCATCTCATCAGCTAGGATACAGCCGATATCATAATTATATAGGACGGACATCCAGTTTAAGCCGTAAAGCTGGAAGGGTTTCATAACACAATGGCCATCCATCATCTGTGGTTGACTAGGGATTGGCGGTTTTGAAAGCTTGGTAGTAGTACTCAAGCTTGTCGGTGTCGGAGGGGCGTCATCGTCAGAAGGAGTCGAGCGTGCGCTGCGTTTGTTCCGACCAAACATGTTGATCTCCCACGTCTCTAATACACCTTTGATTGCTTGGCCCTTGACCTCGCATTTCGTCACGACCTGATCAATGGCAGTCACTGCATCCATGAATACCTGGATGGCATCCACAACAGTCTCCCCGATGCTGATTCGGGCAGTTTTACGGGCACCAGGATTCTTGTTAACACTGACTCTCCTGGCCTGCATCAGGTCGTAGAAGGGCCGCTTGGCAATAATCGGTTTGAGTAAGTCTTCTTTCATGCCCGTTATGGCAGCCAATTCTTGAGAGGTACTTTCATTGATACAGACAAGTACCTTGTCATCAATTTCCCCTGATGCCTCTGGCGATTCTTCCGCTTGATACGTATCCTCTCTTCCGTCGTCCACCAAGTCTATAACTAGCGGATCGTCGCTCGAGGCAGGTGCCGGTACTTGTTCTATTTCTGGCTCAGGTGCTGGTGATGTGGATGCACGTCTTTTAAGACCTTGCATAAGCCGGCGTCTCGGTGGTGGAGGTTGT
The DNA here is from genome assembly GCA_000331835.2 of Trichoderma hamatum GD12. Lineage (NCBI taxonomy): Eukaryota > Fungi > Ascomycota > Sordariomycetes > Hypocreales > Hypocreaceae > Trichoderma > Trichoderma hamatum. The sequence continues at coordinate 565,427 of KQ479114.1, forward strand.
GGCCTAGGAGGGCTTGACGGGAGTGAGGCGACGGAGGCGACTGAAGGCGAGGGAGAGCGCGACGGGGGCTTGGACAGAGAAAGCATTTGCCCCTTGGATACCAGTCGCCGAGTGCCAGACGGCATTGACTTTGTGGATTTTGTAGGCTTTGCAGGTTTTGCGTTTGTAGATTTGGGCGCGGGTTGCGAAATTCGGGTCTGGGTGGAGGGCGGCACATTGCGTTCTAGCCACGCGATCGCATCGTCCAGGTCATTCCCGCAACTCCTAAGGGCTTCTCTAACCTTGTGCGACGGGAATCTATCACCAAACACATCGAATATCTGCCGCAGCTTTCTGGTCATCTCTTGATTATCGATCGGCTTGTATGCAAACGCTGCAATCTGGGTTTTGAACGTGGTCGGTCGGATGTTCCCTCGCGGAGGGGTAATATCGTCTTCATCGTCGGAAATGAGGTTGATCGGTTCTGGAGTCGGTCTCCTCGCGGAAGCTGCCTGCGTCTGGGGAGGAGGACGAAAGATTGTACCGGCCGGCGCCAGGCGGGAGCCCAATCGCGTCTGCTGCAGCTTCGGTTGGAACGGTGACGAGGCGGGCACTTCGACTACACTCGCTGCCGGCGACGAAGATCTGACCATCGCGAGTCCAGGCCGACTGAGCACCTGTGTCGGTTGGGTGATGTCACCATCCTTCAGGAAGGCCGATGGTGAGCACGGTATTGTGTCTCCTGCAAGTTCGTCCATGTCGTCGTGTGGTCGTCCCTGTCTGAGAGAAGGCGTCCGAGGCACAATGCCCAATTGTGAAATCGGTGGCAGTGGAGATGAACTGCGCGCCATGATAGAGAAAGAGGAGAGGAGAATGGGAGTCGTCAGGGAAGCGAGGTGCAGAGAGGGGGCTCTTTATGAAAGCGGAAGAGCAAATTAGTGAGGAAAGTGACAGCCCTTTGTTCTAAAAGTGAGAAAAAAACTCTTGTCTTCCCGCTGGCGGTCTAATGCAAAGCCGAGATGAAAGTGAGACGGAATTGAGGAACAAGAAGAGAAAACTGAATCTAAGTCTAAATCCAAAAAAAAAGAAAAAAGTAAAGATGAAAAAAGAGGTTTAAAAAAATCTCAGGGGTACCCGCTTGCCAACTATCTAGATCTTCAAGTGACGTAGATAGAGATCGTATCCGAAAAAAAAGAAAAAGAGGTCAATCCGCAGCGGGTGCTGGGGGAGCCGCAGCAGCAAAAATTGTGGCACTTTTCAGTTTGAAATAATTTTCGTGACGATCCGGAGACGCGCCGTAGTGAGAACACCAAGTCGCGAAGTCACATGACCACTTTATGCTCAATCGGGGGGCTGAAAGATAGAGCTTAGGAGGACAACATCGCCTCTTTTAGGCAAAGCAGTGACGACAGATTCGAAGCTCCCAACAAAGGGGATATAAAGAACAAAAAACAAAGACAAGGCATAAGACGAATAAGATCCCGGAATCGTTCAAGCGCAGAAGAGAGCACGAATTGGCCTCGCCCCCGTTTCATTTCACAGTAGCGTCCGTAGCTGGGACCCTCTTGTGGCGAGAGCTCCATCAAGCTCATCTCATCTAGCACTAAACTCATTCTTATCCTCATCCCGCCTCAACCACCAACCCACACAAACCTTCAGCTACCATCCCTTGTCTCGACATCATCAACAATGGCCACTCGCCGCATTGTCAGCTCGGAAAAGACAATCCTGGAAAAGGACGACACCGCCGAGGAAAAGTCCAACATCAGCCCCGCTGTCCCTAAGTGAGTTCGCTCTCTTAGTCTCACGCTCTCTCTTCATTCCTCTATATCTATAGGTTGTGACAATCAATTACATGAAAATTTCTTACCAATCTCATCAGCGATGTCATTTTCAAGCTCCTCGGCTTCTCAGCTGCCATGATCATCGTCCCTATCGGCTCGTACTTTGCGACCGTCCACACAGTCTTCAACGGTAAGATGCTGCCCACGTCTGCCACCTATGAATGCAAACTGGCCTGATTTAGCTAACTTGTTTATAGGAAATTCATCGCTGGCCGGAGGTATGGCGGCTGTCCTGGCCAATGTAGTGCTCATTTCGTACATAATTGTAGCCATGAAGGAGGATCAAACGGAGTCTAAGCCTGAAAGCAAAAAGACACAGTAAATAGCAATCAATGTACAGCAGCACCATAATTGTTTTAATATCACATTTGTTCCAAGGTAAGAAGCAGAAGCAGCGGCTTGTTTCCAACTAGACAGGAAAGAGAAAATTAAAGAGAAGGGAGGCAATAGAAGTAAGCAGGAAAGATAAAACATCGCCTATTCATTATGTTTATAAAAGCCTGTCATCACCCACAGGCTTGTCTTTGTAATCTCTCTTTCAGGCGACCACGTCTATATGCCACAATGAGCTTAGTTGATAGTGGATGAAATGACTCAGCATCATTGCCATGAGCAGATCCGTGCTCTTGTCCGGATCTAAAGCAGATTATTATTATCCGCCAGAGCCAACGGCAGGGATTTATAAACACCGCAAACGCCACATACAAAGCTTATCCGAGTATGTACCCATCCCTTTCCACAATGTCATGTGCTAAGTGCTCCTAATATAGAGCTTCAAACAAACAAGTTTCCCAACGGATCATAAGAAAACGAACAAGCAAAAAAAAAAAAAAAAAAAAAATGACATCCACCCACCCGTATACGTCTCTCCTCCGAGCTCCTTAGTAAGGGCGTAATTATAAGCAACACTCTCATTGAAATCAATGTAATCTTTCTCCCTCCCGGAAAAAAAAAAAAAAAAAAAAAAACCAATCGTGAAACAACGTAATGAAGCATGAAGCTTTTCCCATTCGCAAAAAGGAGAGGTAGTAGTAGAAAGAGCCAGGCCAAGGAAAATGTACAAAGGAAAATGCGAAGGAGTGTTGAAAGGGGGTATTGCTTTTTCTTTCCTGGAGACTTTAAGAATTTTTGCTGAAACGGCGGGAAAACCAGCTCTTTCGCTTTTCTCCTCCCGAAGACGTCGTAGAAACCTGCCTCTTAAGCGTTGAAACCTGCTTTCTTGGTATGGCCGGGAGGGGATTTTGGTAGCTCGCATTTGGAGGTGTCGGTAGTTTATTGCCGTTTGCAGGAGGCGACAAGTTCACCGTCAGGGCCGGAGCCTTGTAAGATTGTGACTGGCTGAATCCGATACCATAGTCGTTCACGCGCTCGTTCACGCGCCTAGCTGGAGAGGTCCGATGAATCGAGCTGTTATCGCTGCTGGTAGGGTCGGTCTGATAGCCCGCAGGGTCAGAATTGCCGCTGGCGGCTGCGGATGTCACTGTCTCGTATGAACGATCCTTGTGAGGCAAAGGATAGACGTTTTGCTCTCGACCATAGGATCGAAGATGGGAGTCGGAGGGCATCTTTGGTGCGCGGTCGCGCGATGGCCGTCCATAGCCCCCTTGATTTCTGTTGTAGCCGCTAGGACCTGCGCTCGTGGTATAGTAGCCCCCATTGTTATTGTTATAATTTTGGTTGTCATAGTAGCTGTTCCTCCCTGAGGCTAGACCGGGCGCATCATACTGGCTACCCTCTCGGAAAGAAGCCGCACGACTTCCATAGTAGCTATCTTGGGGAAATCGTGGTTGGTTTGCTAAGCAGGGGGTTAGAACAAGCAATGAGAAAAAAACTTAAAAAATAACGATTACTGCACCCAACTTACGTCTATAGGAGCTGTTTCGCCGGCTAAAGTTTGCTGAAGGGTCTGTATCTAAAAATAGGAAAAATTGTTAGCTCCAATATGCCTCTAGACATCAAGGCTTCTCAGGAATAAAATTTACCTGTACGATACATGGACCTGCGCGCATAATCGCCTTCAATCGCCGCTTCAAAGCTTCGGATAGTATCGAGAGGGCGCTCCCAGCGGTTGCGAGTAGGGTTGGACAAATCAGGATCGGCTAAAGAGAACAGAGTGTTAGCAACAGCTGCCACTGATATCTATTCGGAAAACACGTACCAATTACGTTTCCATATGTATCTTTATGTTGAATGGAGCGCAGCGGAGAGAGTGATGACGCTGTCATCACAGCTTCGACAGCTATTTCACCACATGTCAATATATACACGCGAAAAAAAAAAAAAAAAAAAAAAAAAAAGGGATTGCATGAGATCGCTCAGGCGCGATATCGAGAGAATAGGAACGTACAAGGCTCCGCTTCGTTCATTGCCAACGTGGGATCGGCCTTGCTGTGGAGGCGTCTAGAATCCTTTTCAGCGTGCGTTTCGTGCAGGTCGATCTTGTTGGTGACGCTATTCTTGCGGCCTTTGTCGGAGAGGAAGCTGAAGCGTCGCGAATTGGTCCTCTGATGTTGCTCCGACTGGGAGACGGCCTGCTGAGTAGGCGATGGGAGAGGGCGCTGCTTGCTTGCTGGAGCCGCCATGGTGAATCTGGGACTGGAGCTTCTTTATCTTGACTGGACGAGGTAGCTGGGTCTCTGTGACGACGGTGCCCTGGGCACTCGGCACGGTCGTGGGGATCGAGCGATCAGTGCGGGTCGCAAAGATGGTGGATGATAATCTGCTGTACTAAGAGGAGTCCTCTCGTCGTACAGTCGAACTAGCAGGAGTAATTAATGATACGGGGGGGCCCTGGCCCAAGCACAAACGGGGCGGGCACGGGTCGACGGCAACGCGAGTCGAAACAATGCGTGAGTGACGAGCGCGAGCAGCTCCAACGCAGAGTCCAAAAAACCAAGCGAAAACCAGCAGAGACAATTCCTAATGACAGGATGTCGTGATGGTGTTGAACAAGCTCTGGGCGGGACGGGGAAGAAAAAAGAGGTTGGCGGCACAGAGGTTGGGGGCAGGCGGACGATGTTTTCGGAGCCTTTTAGTTATCAGGAAGTGGAACTGGACAGCCTGTAAGAAGCTGTAGCCCAGCGGCTTGTGGTGCCAGAGCTGCGTGGCAGTGGGTGACGATAGACAGGCAAAATCTTAGTGCTAGCAGCTAGCAGAGGCGACAGGCCAGGGGGGCGTGTGCGCAGTGCTGCAGTCTAGAGTAGAGCGCCGTGCGACTGGATGTAGTGCTGGAACGGCGCTGGTGCTGTACTCGTACTTGTACATCCAGGGCGCTGCCTTGTCTGGCGGCAGCAATGCCAAGTATCAGTTCCCGCTGGAGGCTGGGCTCAAAAAGCGGCGTGACGTTTGGATAAGGAAGCACGAGCTCTCAGCCAAACCGTTCGGCGGTGCAGGGCCTGTTTGTGCCAGGGGGCGAGGAACAGGAACAGGAGGAAAGGGGGAGGAGGAGGAGGAGAGGAGGAGAAGGAGGTGGACTGGAGGAAAAGCAGGCGGAAATGCGAGATAGAAGGCGAGGTGGCAAGCCAGGTGATGCTGCAGCTTGTCGCTCTGATGAAAACGAACGATGAATATTGGTCGTGTCCTGTCGCAAACAAAACAAGCTCGTGTGGCTGAGCTAAGCTTAAGCTGAAGCGTTGCCACAGCTTGCTCTCGTTCAGCCTTTTCGCTCTCTATCGCTTTTGTTTTCGAATTGGAGGCTAATTTTATTTTTCTCGAGCTTCTCCGTCTATCTTGTTTCTGCTTCGATCCCACTTCTCCAAGAGCGAGCGAATTAAACGTGCGCGGAAGGTCTTGTCCTTCTGCCCTGCCGCTTATGCCTTGGTGTTACAGCCGCCAAAACGTGAACGTTGCTCCCAGAATGGGGTGCAGCCACTGAAAGTGTGGCTGGTGTCGTCCTAGTAATATCAATCGGCCGTGGGCTGACGTCAATTGCTCTTTGTTCCTCCGTTAGGCTTCTGTCCCGGGCTCATACAGCGCGGCCTAGCCCAGGGGGGTTGGATGGCGGCGCCTAGAAGCAGCCGAGCGATGCGGCTTGGAAGGGCAAAAAAAAAAAAAAAAAAAAAAAAAAAAAGGCAGCGCGATCTCTGAGGCTGGCCTAGTGTTTGATTTTCCTGCAGCAGATGCGACGACGCAATGCGCTGAACTGGCCAAGACGCTGCACACCACTACGGCGCTAGGTGCGAAACTAAGATGGAGCTCTTAGCTGGCGATACGAAGCTCCTGGAACTGGTCTGCCGGCTGGGCCCCTGCTGCGCTCCACTGACGGCTTTCTTGATGAGCGACGATGACACAACCGCTCACTGTCTCAGACCGCATGCGGTTGTGTTTTTGGATAGTTAATATAAACAAGTGGATAGTGCAGGGTGTGCGCTGAGAATGTATGTGTCTTGGCGCCACTTGGGGCGAGCAATCGAGATGCGCGGCTGCGAAGGAGTATAGAGGTGAAAATATGAAGGGGAAAGAAAATAGATTGATGCAAGAAGACGGATGAAGATAAGGATGGATATGTGTGTGGTGCAGGTGAAGCCAACCCGATGCAATGCTCTCTAGCAACCGATCGCTACCCCCAGCCAATACGAGCTGAAAAGATATGACCCAAATGAGATGAAAGAAAGGGAAGGTAGACGACTGAGGTGGGAGAAAACTACAGGTAATATAAAGCAGATATCTTTACAATGCATGGAATTTCGATGCTGCGTAGGATCGGGCGGCCGAAGCGAGCTTGGAGAGAGGATGAGGATGAGCATGCGCCGCCGCAGTGCTGGCTGAATACGAGGTTTGGCGGCCAGAGCAGAGCAGAAGGGCTACGGGATTCGGGCCCGCTATATGTACGAGTACAGCATCTGAGATGTGGATGCCGCAGCAAATAGACGCAGCAAGATTCAGGCTCCAGATGCGCCTCGCTGAGAGACAAAACAGCAAGCGAGCGCCGCCACGAACGCCATGATACCCACAGCGTGGCGCGGCCAAGACAGACGGATACATTATGATACTGCTGTCTGTTTGTGAAACTTGCGATCAACAGGTGCGACGACCTGGAGGGCCCAAGCTCGAGCTACGTCAGTCGCCATCTTCTTGGCATCGCATCGTCTTTGCCGCACAATATTTTTTTTTTTTTTTTTTTTTAAATTGCTAATATTGTTCTACCTGGGCACAGCATGGAGGGCAGCAGCAGAACGGATGCGAGCTTTTACGGTCGAATATAGTTTTTTCCCTTCTTTTTGGGCTTATACAAAGTAAACACCGCGGTGATATCCGCCAGCTCCGCCTCAGCCACAGTGATTACCAGGTACTTGCCGTTGACGATTTTCACTTGCCCCGTTTGGCCACTTTACGGAGCTTTATGGAGTGCCTTCTATGTACAGGTACCAGGGCAAGCTCGCAAGCTGTTTTTGAACTCGGCCAATTCCCTTGGCCCTGGACCTGGACCATGACGGCGCCACCGCAACTGTGGCTTTTGGCTGCTCTGCTTGCACTCATACAGTACTGTACGTGTATAGGGAGATAAAGCTGCCACATGTGAGATTACAGTACAAGCCGCACAAGCAGTACCGGTGCTACAGCGATGGCAATCCTTTGTGTTCATACAAATACGATATGCCACGGGCTGCCGCGCGTTGCCATGCTTTCTTTTCACCCGCAATCGTCGACAGATTTGGCTGGGAAATGCCGGGATAGGCAGCTTGGGCGGGCCTTGATGGGCCGCGAGCCAAACTCTAATAGAAGAGCTATTGATCTCCACGATATGCCACCGGGCCCTCATCATCTGCATCTTCGCTCTTTCTGGCCTTTGCTAGACTTTTGCGGCTGGCCGATGGTTTGGCTCTTATCGTTCTGATTCTGCCTCTTCGTCTCGGATGCTGTATCACTCGGGGGCCCCGTTATGCGCTCGGCCGGGTACATGGCGATTTAATTTAATTTTAAAGTTGACTGTGGCACAGGCTCAGTGTTTTCCCAAGACACGGCTGTGGACAGGCAGTGGCGGCTCGAATGCAATGGCAAAACGGCTTTCAACATGACGAGGCCAGACATGCATCCAGGCACTACTTCCGGCATCCCTGCCAGCCTCTCTCCCAGCTGCATGCTCCCGCAGGCTGTGCGACCTGCGCGGCAATAACCCCGTGCCGAACAGCCAAGGTGCTGACTTGACCTGTACGGCACGGCGTGTGCATGCCATGGATGCATGTACAGTACCTTACTGTATGTTCCTGGGCAAGCGTCAGAGCCAGGCTTCGTGTTCTGGCGCTCCTCACACCCTCTTTCTTTTTGCCGCAACCTTGCAAGCGACTTCTAGCCTCTGCCAGACCGTATGGGGTAAATATTGATATCTTACTTCCCCTCCAAAATAGCACGCCGCAAGAGATGCTAATGCCATACCGGTCTAGCACCAGATCGTATTTTTGGCGGATGAACGCATTGGAAGCACGGCTGCATCTGCCTAGGCCTGTTCTACTCCCGTCATGCCATTTTCGCAGTTCCACCGAATCAATAATTGCCCAAGCGGGAAGCCCAAGTGGGAGGCCCAAGTGGGAGGCCCAAGTGGGAAGCCCATCGGCCATCGACTGCTGACGAGGAAAAATAACAATCAAAACGATTAAAATGGGTAAACAATTCATGCGGCTTTCATGCGCGCAAACTAACACCAGGCATCGCAAACGCTGATTCGACCATTGGCCATGGGACTAGCTGGGGAGCAAGCCACCGCCCAGCTCTAATCCCTTTTCTCCCTCCCTCGATTCTTTCACATTGACGTATTTACAGAGCTAGCCAGGATAAGCCGTTCCGTTCAGGGGCATCTACTGCCAATTCTTTGGGCTTGTCGATTTTCTGCTCCCTCCCCTCCAACACGATCGAATTGGCTGCCAGCATCAGCGATTAGCCCTCTCTTCCCCGGCATAATGCAATTGTCATGTTTACGACATGTTGCATTTCCTCCAAAGCCCAACGGCACCAGCATCTAGAATTGTCGATCAGCACCGGGGGAGCAAGGGAGGCCTTGTGACTACATAGTATTTACCAATGTTTCAATCCGACTTTCATGCCCGAGACAAGAGAGCAGCGTCGATCATTCCGTAGACCCGTATCATACAGTGTTCTGAAAAAGCAGCCTAGTAGTCGTGGCACACATGCTATTCCTAGTACAAGCTCTACAAGCTCTTCTGTTGGTTTACGGGCTGCCTCGGAAGAGCTAGTGACCTCATCTGTTGATTATTTACATGGTTTTCCCCATCACTTTTGTTTCTTCTTTCTAAAAAAAAAAAAAAAAAAAAAAAAAAAAAATATTTTAGTGATTGGCGTGTCGTGGTTGGCTACTAGATGGAAGCCGTGGGACTAACACGCCCAGGCACCACTTGATGCTATTCTTGTCGCCTGGAATGCTGTGACCGATTCTTCGGTATTTTATCCATTGAGCCACCTCCTTGCGTGGCGAAATGCTTTCTTATGGCGCGCGCGGTGTTCCTGATTACATGATTACTTTCTTGAGTTTTGCTTCGTACAATGAAAGGGTAGTACAGTAAGATTATCGGGCACTCTCTGTGGCAATAGCTCTTATCGTAGCTCTTATTTAATGTCCAATACCAACATCAAAACACCACAGTTGATATCAAAATACAGTTGCAGACGATAAGAGCTAAGGATAGCCAAGAATACGACCCCAGGAATATGAACTATAAAAAACAAGGCCGTAGACACTTCGTACAACAAGTGTGATATGCATCAACGCCTACGCCACACAAGAGCTCCTATTCCGAGCCTCCCGGGCATTTTGACCTAGCTGTTTTGCTTCTATCTCGGCATATGAGAGAGTGGCACGCATTTACAAGGTAGTAGTAGGTAATTAGGCAGATTGTGGTAGGTATTTGAGGAGGGGAAAAGAGAAAAATACAGGGATCACGTCTGTTTCCCTTGTCCAATCCGCCGGCGCCGTTTAGAGACGTGGGATGGCGTGGCCCGAGGGTAGCATGGCTTGCAGTTGCGTGACCTTGGGGAGGGGTTGGGATGGCGCTTCCTGTGGCCGGTATTTTTTTGTGCGTGTTTGATTGATGAGCTTATCATTCATATGGTTTGATGCGATATTACGTGTGGCCAGGATAATGCAGTGCGTAGGTATGATATTGATGAGACATGATACTGGTTAGTTCTATGGTAAGTAACGTTCACTGCTGCTTACTACTAGATAGGTACCTATGAGGAATGGTCCGCACTGGCATCAAACACTGTAAATCAGGGAGGTGTGTATACATGTATGGACTTCAATGTCTACTCGATACGCGTCAATTGCATTCCTTTCTTTTGAGAAATTGCTACACACACCCTTTGCCATTGTGAATCACATGGGAGCTTGGTGAATTGGCCACTCACCATAGAATCGATTGGCTAAGCATCTAAAACACGATTCTACACCAAAACGCGCAAATCGGTAGAATGAATTTACCAATGACGGCAATAAATCATATATCATCCACAATTGATGCTTTATGATTGCCCTAGGAGTGGAACCATGAATAAGTACGCGTATTTCACACTGTTTTCAATTTTCGGCACTTTGCTATATGTAGATACTTGTCCTTGATGCTGTGATGTTCAAAGTATGCAATTGTGTAGCGAAGATACCTAATATACTATTACTCTAGACAGAGAGACGGTCTTAATATGTGATCTGAATGAAAATAATTAATAGTCTTATAGACCCAGCCTTGGTTTTATAATGCGAACTTTCCTATAGCTCATACATAAGTAAGATCTCTGGAGTACTCTCTCCGATAACTAAAGTATATGCTCAGTCAATCTGCTCAGCCAGCGTCTGCTTTGCATATGTCATGGTATGAATCTGATGAACAGGTTACTTGTATAATTGACTGATATTGGACCAAGTATGAAGAACTTTCTTTTTGTAACATAAAAAAAAGTTATATCCGGTCTATCTGCTCTTTTCCTCCTACCATATTCCCTTGTAAATGTATAGTTCTTGTAAATGTATAGTCCTCGTAAATGTATAGCCTTTGTAAATGTATTGTTTCGACTTCACGTATATGCCTAATCGCCTAGTAATATACTGGTAACTTTCACATGAAAAGGGGACACAGCAGTTAGACGATACAATGCAGCAAGCGCATTTATTGAATAGAAGACTGTTTCAATCTCGAGAAAAAACGGAATCTTACAACATCTTACAAGATAATGAGGATTGTGTGTAACACGGTGGAAGTCAATCTCATGCAAAAGCGAAATGCCACAATTGATTGCGAAGAAACAACGGCTAATTCGCCAATCCGGCCACTGTTATACCAATGTCCAGTAACTCGTGCTTATATACAAATTCCAGTCTATAATCTATTTTGGATAGGATATTTCGTATATGGGACGAAATGAATCATATTGGATACAAGACTGCGTAATTTATACTGAGGCCATCTAATCTCCTTTCTAGGGCGGTCATAATAGATGTCACCACGATGGGATTACTTGGAAGAATTGTGACCAGAAATGAGAGACACAGCAGCATTAAAGTCGTAAGAATGAACCAACGGTTATCCTCTCTATACGAGAACTACCGCGAGCGGATGACTGGACTGTCAACCCGCGATGCAAATTCCATTAATGCCAATATAAAACAGTAAACAAGCAGGTATCGATCACGTTTCTCTGCCCTCTGTCGTGTATCATTTTTTCAATTTTTTTTCTTTAATGTGCAGTTCCTTCGAAATGCAACTCGTCATGAGATTGGCATTTGCCTGCCGGATGGATACACGAAAAAAAAGCCCACAGACCGAGTAACGAAACCGGCGCCAATTTTTGAGGAGACATGAAAAAAAAGAGAAGAAGAATTGGTCTGCCAGAGCCTCAGTTCGTTTCGTTTCGAATCTCCATTCTGCAATTCGCCAAAAATTTTCTGCCACATACGTCAAAAGTCACAGATGCCCAGGTTTTTCTGCATCCTTCGGAAAGTTGGGAATTTGACGTCTTTTTTAATTGAAATGCCTCAAAGCAAGGCGATATGCTTTATCCTTGCCTCGACCAATGCAACCAAATGAGAACCGCCCTCACTACCAACTCCATTCCGAAATCCGATTTAAATCGACGAGGGGTACAACATGACGCGAACCGAAGCACCGAAAGACTTTGAGGGGAGGGGCTTGGCGAACTTGGCGCGGACAACGCCAGAGTTACCTAGTTACAGAGCGTTAGCTAGATTCTTCACAGGCTGTCAAGAGCGAGAGCAGATTTATGTACCGTGTGGTCGGGTAACCTTGCCCCAGATCACGCGGATCTTGGTGCCGCGGATCTCCTTCTGGCCTCGGTAGACATAGGCGATCTTCTTGCCAGCATAGAAGCTATTGCGTTGGAATTAGTCTTTGAAGTCCTCCAATACCACTATTCGAGAAGTCGCAAGAACGTACTTGGCAGCGGCTGTGCTATCAACACCCTCGATCTTGATCAGGCTGGTGCCAGGGTGGGTGATGTTACGAGAGCGCTGGTAGCTCAGGTGACGTCCCCTATGATGATTCTCCGTTAGTCAAACGTTTGGATTCATTCGGTTCTCATTTCGAGCAGTCGCGGGAGGTTTTTCGCTGAAGAGGGACGAGTTTCGACACATTGTGGACATATTCTCATGAGAGTCTAATGCGCACCACTCCCTCCTCTGCTTCCCTCTGCCCTATTCGAAATGTCGCGATCGGCGTTTACTTACTTGACGTATACTGCCAGAAAGTTAGTACAATTAAACGCCAATTTTATCTGAGTCAATAGCATGGCAACTTACATCTGTGACCACTTTCGGAAGGCATCTTGACTGTTGTGTAGCTTCCGCCCTCTCAAGTAACCGAAATACTAAGAGGTCTGCTGCTCGTCGTTTGTCGTGATGTCGAACTGAGGGCAACGGGGTGGATGCGATATGGTGTGTGGTGGCTCTAGCACGAAAATTTGAGCCCTGGGGAATCACGTGTGGGCTTAGGGCAATCTGAGAGTGTGTAGCGACTGTGGCTGAGATGCGTCTGCACCGCCTCAATTCTTTGGCGATATGAATATCGATAGCCACAGTTCGCTTCTTCACTAAAGTGTTCTATGGACTAACCTGTTTTGGACACGCTTTCAACCTGTGCCGAGAACGGCGCAACTCTGAAGACTGGGTATTCTCTATCCTCCTCGCGCTTGTAGCCATCTGGACTGAGGTGATAGACCTACTATCTTGGCTCCTTTGGTACCTTGAGAGATTTGAATCATTTTGTCTCCCGTGCTTTGTAGGATGAGATCTGTTGGGGCTGTGGGATAGCATGCTCCCCAAGCCCACTGGGGTCATTCATCGGCTTGTTTTCTGTTTTTTTCTTTCTTTCTTTCTTTCTTTTTTTTCGGCCCGTCGCTTACTTGGAGATGGCCTTTTTGGTATCATTTTAGATCTTTTGCGTCTTGCGTCCCTCAGCTGCAGAATGCGCAAAGCGCCAGATTTATGATAGTGGGCTATTTTACTATCATGTATCGTCGCGAAATTCAAAATAGAGTCCCCTTTATCCTACAAGGCTGCCGTTATTCAAGGCGCTAACATCAGGACAAGAGTGGAATTATCCAAGATGGGTTGTCCTTGGTACCTGTAGCAGCATCGATGCTCGGACAAAGTTTCCAAAGTTCCAAGCATCAAACCCGCCGAGGCCATTCGCCATTCTAGTCCGGCCCGGACTGGTCTCGGACGGTGCGGCGACTGATCAACCACAGGCCGTCTAAAAGTTCCCGGCTCCATGGCCTGGCCGGGGCGAGCGAGCAGGAAACGGCAGCAGGCTTACCAATCCTCGTCGAAGCACCTGTATTACTCGCAGACGCATTGCTGTCCACCCCTTGGTCCACCAACTGCGGTGTTTGGAGGACTTATTGCGGCTCCAGCGGAATTAACGAAATCCCTAGCTAAACGCATTGACGGAATCCAGTAATTGCTGCACCTGACGTTGAATCAGGGATACCGTAGTGTGTAGGTTGGAGGTTGCTCATTACCAAGGTTGTTCTCGGAAGTCCGTAGTACCGCAACTACCAGCAGGCTGCCCAGCTAAATGTTAGGTACTGCTAGTAGGTACGTAGTAATTTTCCCTCGTTGCTGTACAGCATGCATCTAGCATCGAATTTTATCCAAGAGAAGCCTAGCATCTTCGCTGCGGCTTTTTTCTTGTTCTTTTCTGTGTCTCTTGATTTGAAGTGTCAAACGGCCGTTGTTAGTGGCTGCAGGATTTGATGGGCAATATAACGTCGCGAGAATGAGATTCGTTGTCTGTTGCTTTCAAATATTCCCTTCACCAGATAGCCCCAACAAGCGTGCTAGGAAGCGCATATCTGATTTGACCCCCAAAAAATAAACTCTTTCGGGCAATAGGTAGGCTTTACCACCTAGCACTAGTACCCAGGTAGTCGTCTCCAACTCGGCTTGCGGATAACCCCTCGGTACCCCGTCCGAAATGGGCATTCGGCGCATATAATGCTACGTGCACCAGGCGTAACCACGGCGATTACCGCTGCAAATATTAGGCTAGCAGTGATCTATCCGCATCTATAAGCATCTATAAGCTTCCAGTTGGAGAAACAGCGATTGCCCGTTATCTGGGGACAATATCTGGAACCAAACTTGCGCGGAATTTGCCATGTGGGTGAGAATATGTTGCTGAAACTCGTTGCCGCTGCCGTCATCTGAGACCTCCGAGTCTGTTTGTCTGGCAACTGTGCCAGCACAAAGACACCTTAGCATCACCGAGGAGCGGCAACTTCCATCGGTTGACTTGACTCCAGCCGGGCAAATTACTAACCAGATGGATGGTGGAGATGACGCTCGAGAGGAGCTCAACGGGCTACATGACTACAGTGTTGCAGGGACCAGCTAGCAGCTAGCAGCTAGCAGGTTGGAGTACTCAGTACCTTTGCAGATACTCCGAGCCTGATGATGACTTTACGGGGCGGCCCAGCAGGTGCCTTAGCCATGGCGTCTGCGGCACGAACGGAGGATGGGGGCGCTCTAAAAGGGCTAACAGCACCTGTTGCTCCAGGTAGAGCTCCAAACTCCGTCAGCGCTCTGTAACCCCGTCGCCTAAAAAACCAGCAGCCCACCGCGTCCCTCCCCCTCGATCCTCTGGTCCCCCAAGCTCTCTCTTCTCTCTCAACACCCAACGCTGATCCCTCAGGCACGTACCGGCGACTGCACCCAAATCCTCGCTCAACGGCAGACCAGCTGTTTATTCCTTCTCTTTTCCTATCGAGCATTCAGTTTTTTGTGTCACCCAGCCCGAATCCAGAGCAATCTGGCCAGCCGTCGCAATGGACCACAGCCAGCCGTAAGTACCGACAACCCCACCATGACACCAGCTATCGTCACTGCAAACGCTGCCGACAAGCTTGCCAGCGCGGCGGGGTCGAGCCAACAGCAAGAAAGACGACAGCAAATGGCATCAGCAACGCGCGCCTTGCTAACAATTGCCATGCAGCCAAACCATCGAACTCAAGGAGAACACGACGATTGTCGTTCTCGGTGCCTCCGGAGATCTTGCTAAGAAGAAGACGGTAAGAATCCTCGGTCTCTGCGCAGCTTTAGCTTTTGCTCTGCGACCTTTGCGCTGACATAGACTCTCCAATACTCATAGTACCCCGCGCTCTTTGGCCTGGTAAGCAGCCCAACCACAACCACAGAATAGGCTATGGACTTTCTATTTCTCTTTGGAAGAGGGTGTAGGAAGCCTCGAGAGGTGCATCGGCTGACCATCCCCCTCATTAGTACCGAAACCAATTTCTGCCTCAGGGCGTAAAAATCATTGGCTATGCCCGAACAAAGATGGACCACGAGGAGTACCTGCGAAGGGTCAAATCATACATCAAGACGCCCACCAAGGAGATTGAGCAGCAGCTGGAGGAGTTCACCAGCCTGTGCAGCTACGTTTCTGGCCAATACGACAAGGATGAGTCCTTTGCTGTCTTGAACGATCACCTCAATGATCTGGAGAAGGGATGGCCAGAGGCGCATCGCCTGTTCTACATGGCATTGCCCCCTAGTGTCTTTACCATTGTCTCGCAGCACCTGAAGCGATGCTGCTACCCTACCAGAGGTATTGCCCGAGTTATCGTAAGTTTTTTTTTTTAATGACTGATATGGCCAATATTAACCTTTCCTCTCGTCAACACCGTCTAATCACTCGCCTACAGATTGAGAAGCCTTTCGGAAAGGATCTTGCGAGCTCTCGCGAGCTGCAGAAGTCTCTGGAGCCCGACTGGAAGGAGGAAGAGCTCTACCGTATTGATCACTACCTTGGAAAGGAGATGGTCAAGAACATTCTCATTATGCGCTTCGGCAACTCTTTCCTCGGTGCTACCTGGAACAGACATCACATTGACAATGTCCAGATTACCTTCAAGGAACCGTTCGGCACTGAGGGTCGTGGAGGCTACTTTGATGAGTTTGGCATTATTCGAGACGTCATGCAAAACCACCTTCTTCAAGTCCTTACTCTCCTGGCTATGGAGCGCCCTATCTCGTTCGACTCTGAAGATATCCGTGATGAGAAGGTCCGAGTCCTCCGAGCCATGCCCCCTATTGAGCCCAAGAACGTCATCATCGGACAGTATGGAAGGTCATTGGACGGAAGCAAGCCATCATACAAGGAAGACGATACCGTGCCAAAGGACTCTCGATGCCCAACCTTCTGTGCTCTCGTCGCCTATATTAAGAATGAGCGATGGGACGGCGTTCCATTCATCATGAAGGCCGGCAAAGCCCTCAACGAGCAGAAGACTGAGATCCGAATCCAGTTCAAGGATGTCACCTCCGGCATCTTCAAGGACATTCCCCGAAACGAGCTTGTTATGCGCATCCAGCCCAACGAGAGTGTCTACATTAAGATGAACTCGAAGCTTCCCGGCCTCAGCACCCAGACTGTCGTCACTGAGCTTGACCTCACCTACCGACGCCGATTCTCGGACCTCAAGATCCCGGAGGCTTACGAATCGCTTGTGCTTGACTGCCTGAAGGGCGACCACTCCAACTTCGTTCGTGACGATGAGCTTGATGCAAGCTGGCGCATGTTCACTCCCCTGCTACACTACCTAGAGGACAACAAGGAGATTATTCCCATGGAATACCCCTATGGTAAGTTTTTTTTTTTTTTTTTTACCTGATTTTGCCAAATATCTAGTTTGCATATATTGCTTGAATTGGCTTACGCTAACACACCTTTACAGGATCTCGAGGCCCCGCTGTTTTGGATGACTTCACAGCATCCTATGGATACAAGTTCAGTGACGCTGCCGGCTACCAGTGGCCGACAACCTCTGCTGCTGCTCCTATCAAGTTGTAAGTAGCTGGCTGCCATGTATTGCGCAATGTTTGTTACATGTTATCGTGGATCCTGGGTGGAATAAACATAGTAACATTTGATACAGTTAAAAAAAAACACAAAAAGAGAAAAAAAAATTCAATATATAAATCCTTCCCAAAGTTAACGTATTGGACGTATAATAGGGGTCAGGAAAGGCATGTAAGGTGACGTGGATATTATTAAAAGTTTGAGCGTCGTACTGGATTCCTAGGACTGGGGATATCATTTCAAGTATAAAAAAATTCTAGATACTCGGCTCGAAGCATATATCTGTTCTACAGATACTAGGTAGTCATGAAATTGCAGAGAGCTTCTCCTACCATATTTCACAAGTAATACTCGACAAGAGCTCATCGTATGTTGCTTGGTAAACTTTGAGTATTTCCTTCGTACTTCCAAAGTTTCCTCTTTCTTTGGGCTCCATTACCACGTTTGTACTAGTTTAACCTTTTTTAGCCCCGGCAGTAGTGCTTGGAAGCTTTGGTGGCCCGTGCGCTGCTACTCACGTGATAATGCCGACAAGCGTTTGGCGTCCGCCAGCCTTGGTTGTATCACTCGAATCTTTAACGGAGAAGGGCGGCTTTGGTTGGCGCATCAATCATCAACCACCCGACTGACTCCCAAACCCGCGCCTGTATTTTGTCCTCTTCTCCATAGGCACACCGACCACGGCACGCTTCGAATCACTTGTCCTTGAAGCAATCGCTGCCTGGATCCAAGCCGCGTTTGCACTCTCTCGGCTATTCTACCCGTGCCAATCTTCTTCGCAGCAGTCCACTTCCGAAACGAAATCCATTCAGACACGTGCAAACGTCTTCGACCGCTACCGATAATATCTATCAATCGCTCTGAGCTGAAACGGCACCCTTGGAGCAGCAGCTAGAACCTCAGCCCGGTTCCTACACCCGTATGCGAAATCGTTCCTAACGCGCGCGCCCGATTACCCGCATCGGTGCAGACGACCTCAATGGTCACGTCCCGCTGCCGCGGTTCACAAAAAGGCAGAATCCCTCTCGTCCATGATACGCGCTCTGCAGCTTGATATCTCTCTCAAAGCCGCGCTTATTGCGTTGTTAGGGGGGCGTGGTGCCTGCAGTAAGCTTTTTGTGTAGGGAGCTACAGCAATTTGCTGCCGCGGTTCGATAAATGCCTGGCGTCGTCAATATGGAGAGTGGAGGCCAGAATGGTGCGCTTTCAGATCATCATAAAGACTCGGCTGTAAACGGAGTCAACGGTGTCAAGAGCGTTGATGGATCAAAAGCTGCACTAGATAAAGGAAAAGCGCCAGCTACGGCTACAGCTAATAACGGAAACAATGTTGTCAATGGAGGGGCCGCGGGCGGGCCACGAACAGACTCCCCGGCCGAACAAGTATCAAGGATGAACAACCTTCCTGACGAGATCATTCACATAACACAAGGCTTCATACCGATATCCCTGCTTCTTACGCGACTAGCCCAATCTACCCACAACATGGTACAGGAGAAGATTGCCGAATTGGCCAAGATGCCAATCTCTACTGCCGCTACAAATGGTAGCACAAATTATACCCAAAGCGCCCCGGATGATACATCTATGGAGAATCTTAAAAAGAAGGGAGCGTTGTTAAATTTCGTACAGGATATGCATTCAAAATGGGTCAAAGCATTGGTTATCACGGAATGGAGCAGAAAGGCTTCTATGGTCAGCAAGCTCATTGATCTCAAATTTCACATCGATCAGCAGCGCCTACTTTACGACGCAGCTCTGGATAATATCATAAATGTGAAGAGAGATCTCACCTATGCCAGGATGCCAAGCCCTGATCTGAAGACGGCATTGCAAATTCTTGCCACCGGAAAGGCGCCATGGATGCCTGACGTAAGTTGTCTTATCTATCTTAATTTTATGATAATTTTTTTTACTCACATAGTTGCGTGTGAAGCTTCAATACATAGAGCTGCCTCCTTTAACACTAGAGGAGCAGCTGAGGGGCATTGGCGATTTAGATACGCTACTCTCTTTGCGATTGAATCTTGATGATTTCGATAAGATACCGTACCAATTCCAAAATTATACGATTGGGTCGGGCCGGGTGACTTTCAAAGTTGCGGGAGAGTTCGAGGTGGACCTAACAATTGCCGATGAGGATTTTGAGAAGCAGTTCTGGTTTATTGACTTCAGATTCGCCTTTCGGCCAGCAACACTATCGCTTCCTGATACACTACGAGCATTCTTAGAGAACTGCGTAAACGAAGCGCTCGCAAAAGATGGATTGGCTGGCTGCTATCAGTTCTTGCACGAATTTGTATTGACTGCGAAGATCAATGAGCTGAAACGCCAAGCGCTGCAACTGAACCGAACATCATGGAGTGGTACATTGGCAGTGGAGCCTTTGAATCGGGCTTTAGCCATCCAATACTGGACGTCTCGATCGACAGCTACAGGTCTGAAAAACTGGATTATTGTAGCGGTAAGCAGCGGGCGTAAGCTAGGGGGCAGGCCGGATCCGAAAGCAACAAGCTCGTTGGTAGTTAAATGGTATCGCGACAACAAAGAGGTTAAAGATGTCGAGATTAAATTGGACGTTGAGGATCTATCAGCTGAATCCCTACTAAACGACATCGTTGGACGGCACATTGAGTTTATCCTCTCAAACATTCACTCTGGATTGCTGGCAACTCCGAGGTTCAAGAATCGCGATACCGGCGTGATACTCAATATTTCCAGAGCTGATCCGGTATCCTCATGCTTAGCCCTTCAGGTAGGATACGGGGGCACGGTGTCGCTCCTGGTCGAGCCGATAAGTGGCGGTTTCGCCATGAAGCCGCACTCGAAATTCTCAATGCAACCAGAGCTTCAACTAAACAACAGCAAAAATCCGTTGGACGACGGTGTGAATTTCTTGGAGCACCTACGATGTGCGATTATAGAAGATGAGTTAGGCCGAATGGGAACCGCAAGAGGATGGTCTGTCCGCAAAGCGCCAGTCAATGTTGATGAGCTAAGGTCAATTACCAAAATGCGTAAATGGAGCCGAACGCTATGGCTTCAGCACGGAGGCTGGGGATCAGCCTGGTTTGTTGTTGTTATCCTCAGCTTGGACGGGGATGAGTGGTGGCTGCTTGAGACGTAAGTGCATACTGATAATAACTTGAACTGTTTCGTCCCTCCAAACTGACCGTTTATATCTCTAGGGATCCTACAAATTCACTTCCAAATTCAAATAGCGCTTCCAAATTCTCAACCCGCCTTCCGTTGAATAAAGGAGCCCCCCAAGTATCTGGTACATTCTGGGATAACCTGAATACATTTGCGGCTGGCGTGATAGCCCAGTCAATCGATATGAGAGAGCTGCGTCGGCTTAAGATCAAGAGCCAGTCGAGCAGTAGTGCCGACTTGTCATTGCCGCAGCAGGTTAGGATGCCATCCATCGAAGTGGCGCTATCTACCATCTTCCCTTCGATGATGCAGGAGGCAGCAGAAGATATGTCGTCTCAGAGCCATGGTGGCGTTATTGAATCGAATGAGGATCTACAGGTTCTTATGTTAATACGCCCAAAGTCGGGATCATCTTCATCTGTGAAGCAACCGTGGGCAGAGGACATGATGGCAATCAGGTTCAAAGGTGTTCATGCAGTGGCCAGTCGTGAAGAGACTGGCGAGAGTAATGCCACGGCTCAACACCTTGTTTGTACCTCTGAAGCCGTGATTAGGGTCCGACGACCAGCCAAGTTCCTGGCTCTGAAGGGCATGGTCGATCGCAATGTTTCCTATGATCCTAAGAGAGGCGAATTTGTATTGCAAATACAACGACCGGTCACTCAGCCGATATTTGACATTCTCAAATCGCGAGTCAAAGCTATAGACAGATTTGTCAACTTTCTCGAAGCTATGGAGAAGGCCAAGGGTTCAATTATTGGCGAGTCCATCACACTAAAGGCGGTCGTGTTTTGCTACAGCGCGCCGGTATCCACACAACCAAAAGACGAAACTGTGGCTCTAATTCCATCTCCTAAGCGTCGTTGGAGAGTGAAAATGGATCTGTCCAACGAAGACATTGACATCCACATAGAGAAGGGTAATCCCCATCTCCGTGTTATCGATCTCGCAAGAAACTTAGCGAGCACAGAAGGCGGCATTGGTTCATTGATGGCCTGGCTGCCGGTATCATTGCCCGCATTGAAGGCTATTGACCAGCTAGATGCCGAGTGGGACGAGCTGTCGAAGAAGGGACAGGGTCGGTTGAATTTTAGCATGAAATCTCTCACTTGGATGAATCTGAAGTATAACATCTTTGGGGTCAGCAGCACCGGGGAGAAGACTAAGAAAACTATCTGCCTGGACGTCCGCCTTAGGCCCCGCCGCGGACAAGTCTGGTGGCACGCCTGGCGCTCTGATTCCGACACAGCAGCAGACGACGAGATTAGCAAAGCGCTGAAGGCCGTGTGGGATGGCAAGGGGAGCAACTGGCTCGGTCTTGCCACCGGCGCGGCGGCTGAGGCCAATGACGGCGTAATGGAGATGCTGCTCGCGATTGATACGGCGATTCGGGGAGCTATAACCTCTCCGGGGAAAGAGACATAGTCGTCTTTGAATTACGGGAGGGTGGAAAGAGCTTGCTCGTTATTAGACGAACATATATATTTCCGCCGAAAAGAGGTCGTTTACGGGGGATCCGTATAGACTTGGAGTACAAAAAGGGGAATGAAAAGACGCAAATACTAATGCTCTAAAAGCTTTGGGAATGGCTTTGGTTAATTCGGTTTCGGTTTGGTAACCGGGAGGGGGGGTTCTACAGCATCACGAATGCTCTTTTTTTTTTCCTTGCATTTTTCAACCTAATGATACCTCTGCGAACAAAAACAAAAATTTAACATAACTCAGCGAGTGAATTGAATAATGAGGGGGGGCATATTTTTGCAGGGTTTTAATCACTATGGTAGGGAGAGAAAACAATCATCTTCTTTTCCACTATTGCAAGGAGAAGGTGCATGATGAAATAGCGATGCTTAAGAGATTACGAATGGCGTGAGGGCATGGAGAGAAATGGCTTGCTTGGATTCTTTGTTCTGAGAGGGAAGGGAATGTTCATCATTATGAGATAGATGCCTAGTAATTAATTTTAACGTACATGTATATACACTCGCCGTATATCCATTTTACTATCCCAAGTCTATATGTATTGTGACAAAGTAAGAGTAGGTAGTGGTGATGCGTATCTTATCTAAATATATAATTTTCCCTCCCCCTTTTCCATTATACATTTATTAAAATCGTCTAAACTTCCTCACCGGAATCCTCTCCGTAGGCACCCCGCAGAACTGTGTCGGGAATTCCATCTGCTCTAGCCCTGTCGCAAGCCAATCCTCCTTGGCGACTGTCCGCGCAATGTCGTAGCCATTGCGCAGCGCGCCCATGGCGCCAATCTTGGTATAGGATCCTCCTGCGACAGCGAGCTTGCCTCCAAACTGCTCGTGTATCTCCCCGTCGGCGGAAATCATGTTGTCCAGGTGGCCACGGTCGTACTGGGGGATGCAGTCCCTGGCGAGGCGGGCCATGGCGTGGCAAGGGGTGGATTGCGGGATGCCGAGGTGGCGCTCGAGAATCCTCTTTGCCTGCTGAATGGCCTCTTCCTCGGTTGGGATAGGCACGGTTGAGCCGTTTGGTGATTTGGTTGAGTCGTAGAAGTGTCCGCCCATGAGGACGAAGAGTTTCGTGCCGGCAGGCTCGTTGGGACCCTTGACGCCAACGTCAGAGTCGAAGAAGACACCGAGGGCGCGTTCATGGTTCTGCTCAGGTGGGACGGATAGGGGGATGAGATAGCCGAAACCAGGGGGCTTGAGATTAGTCTGGGGGTACCAGATGTTGACGGTCATGATGGAGACGGAGTGGGAAGAATTGAGGCTGGGGATGTCGTCGGTGATGCTGGCGAGATGCTGAGAAGGGAGGGTTGAAATAACTTTGTGGTATTTCTCAGATGATGCGGTTGAGTTTTGACTGGATTTAATCTAAATATCATAATTTAGTAAGAGTCGGATAGTGGAAAAAAAAAAAAAAGTGAAGATGTAAAGTCATACCTTAATCTGCTTTGTATCCGCATCATAATCCAGGTCAGTAACCTTAGCATTGAGCTTGACCTCGACATTAGCCTGGCCCTTGAGGGCATCTGTCAACGCAATTGGCAAGGCCTCCATGCCAGCCTCTCCGAAATTCAAAAGCGCACCCCTGGGCTGCCGGGCAAGCTTCCGGATCTGAGGGTCCTCGGCCATTTTCTCCATAAACGTCTGTTCCGAAACTGCCATGTGCCGCAAATTGGGCCCAAGATTTGGCATATAGTGAACCCAGTAGAAGCGATCGAGGACACTCCGCGCGCTGAGGGTGTAAATGTCACCGCCGTAGATGCCATGGACCATAGCCGAGGCCAGGTTATCAGCTACGGCTCGGCTCCCTGTAACGTGGTAGATCCAGTCTGCGATGGAAAGGTCATCCACGGGGACCCCCTCTTTTTTGTTAAAGAGCCGTCGCCACACGTATCCAAATCCTGCCCAGAGAGATTCGAGAACGACAGGCTCTCTAGCAAAGGCGGCAAAGCTGGTATGTGGGGGGAGAGGAACAAGGTGGTCGGGATAATAGATGTATCGTGGCTGATCAGGCGGCGAGGCAACTTTGAGACCTAGATCGAGGGCCTAATTTGGGGGCGGCGATGGGAACGCATCTCGTTAGCCTTCTGTTCTTCATTCTTTCAAATAGACACTGATACATTGCTCCAATGGCCATGTTCTGGGTGACAATCCTGCAATATAGGTGGGCAGTTATAGACGCACCAAATCCCATAGCACAAGATCATCAAACCGCCAAGTGCTCTTATTCAACGATGAAAATGACCGCGGTCCACGCTCAAAATTCACCACTCCCTCGACACCTCCAACCTTCACTGGGACCCTATCTGTCTTTATCCATCCGCCGAGCCGATCGCTAGCTTCCAGCAGGGTGATCTTGGTCGTTGACGGCAGCCACTTGGCCAGGTAGTATGCAGTGGTCAAGCCCGTTAAGCCGCCACCTAGGACCGCTACCGAGGCGTCGTCAGGAAGCTTTCCGGCCTTCTTCCGTTTCGGCGCGGCGTCTCCATCGTAGATCGAGCCACTGTCGCTATTGTTGGTTCTAGTTGAGCTCAGGCCGCGACTCAGAATGCGCCAGGCGCCAGCTCGGTTTGTCGCTGTCGCCAAGGCTGCGCTTCTCCTCCAGGCGGTTGAAGACCTGAGGAGAGCCACTGCAGCGCCTTCTGCGCGCTGTAGGCTCATGGCTGTCGTTCAATTGCTCATTATCGAGCTCTGGTTGAGCATGGAAACTTGGTGGTGCCACCTCTAGAGCGATCCAGGTACTACATTAGATGATCGGAGATCGGGTCCCACTTTGTTCCGCGCTCTAGAGACACAGTCCCGCCTCGGCGTCATCAGCTAATACCGTTATGAGATCTACGTAGAGACGAATCAAACATGTTTCACCGGGTTCAGATAGGTCAATTGAACATCGTTATCATTCTTGGGGGG